>JAPYYM010003382.1:0-11224 GCA_028534135.1 Potos flavus
CACAATTCACAGCACTCACCATAGCACATACCCTCCCCAGTGTCCATCCCCCAGTCACCCTATCCCTCTCACACCCCTCTCCTACAGCAACCCTCAGTTTGTTTCCTGAGATTAAGAGTCTCTCATGGTTTGTCTCCCTCTCTGGTTTCGTCTTATTTCATTTTTCCCTCCCTTCCCCTATGATCCTCTGTCTTGTTTCTCAAAGTCCTCATATCAGTGAAATCATATGATAATTGTCTTTCTCTAATTGACTTATTTCTCTTAGCATAATACCCTCTAGTTCCATCCACATCATTGCAAATGGCAAGATTTCAGTTTCTTGATGGCTGCGTAATATTCCATTGTGTGTATATATACCCCATCTTCTTTATCCATTTATCTATTGATGGACATCTGGGCTCTTTCCATAGTTTGGCTATTGTGGACATTGTGTTATAAACATTGGGGGGCAGGTGCCCCTTCGGATCACTACATTTGTATCTATAAAAAGTATTTTTCAATTAATAAAGAAAAGATGAAAACTCCAATAGAAAATAGGACAAGGATATGAATAAGAACTAGTGAAAAGAAAAAACACATATATCTTGATGAAAAGATTCCCCACATTATTACTAATCCAAGAATAGCAAATACAACCAGCACAACAGTTTTATGTGAGCACCTAGCAAAGAGAAAAGGATGAGCTGAAACAGAAATGAAATGATGAACCTCATCTCCCATGCTGGGATGAGAAGAAACAGCACTCTCATTTATTATTGGTAAAACTGGAAAGAAGGACACAATTTAAGGCAACTTTCTATCACCTGTCAATCTTTGAATTTGACAACTGTAAACATTTCAATTCCACTTTTTGGAATTTACCCTGCGGAAATAATCTCATTGGCATCTAAAGGTTCATGATAGACCAAGATGTTCTTGGAAACATTATTTATAAGAGGGAAAAAAACCTGATGGCCATTTTAATACTCACCAGTAGAAGAATAGCAAATAAATTACAGTCTACTATGCCATGGAATGCCATATAAGAGTTAAAGAGATTGAAACAAATGTATACTCGCTCCCAAAAGTATCCATGATATATTATTAAATTAAAAAGATAGCCATAAAACAGCATGTATAGTGTTATTCCATTTATGTGAAATAATAATGTATTTGAATAGTACTAGTAAAGAGCCTGAAACAATACACCCCAAGCTGTTAACAGGGGTTATCTTTAGAGGGTAGAATTACGTATTTACTTTATAAACTCTATTGTTTGAATGTTACATGACAAGCTTATATTCTGTCTCTATTCAGAAAAAAAAAAAAAAGTGTTACATATCCACTGGACCAGTGCCCCTGTCTCTGGCCAGAGTCTACCATGTCACCTGTCAGGATCTTAAGTTCAGTGATATATGTGTGGAATCATCTTTCAATGGCTAAATCTGGGGTGTCCTTCAAATCTGCCAAATTCCACAAAGAAGCGAAAATAACCACTCACTCAAATGACCCTTCTAGTGAACTTGAAAGAGTTGCACTGTAAATAGCAAGGCCAAATGACCAAGTGTTGCATGGGATAATGCCAATATATTTTTTTTCCTGCTTAGTTCAGAAATTGTTAAAAACAATGTGCCTCTGTGTGTGTGTGTGTGTGTGTGTGTGTGTGTGCATGTGTATTCTGAGCAGCCCTAAGAGGGTCTTTCTTTTATCCCTAAAAGTCAAAGATAGACTTCATAAGCCAAGAATCGAGTATCATGCACCTGAACTAACATCGCAGGCCTGGGTCAAAAGGAAAATCAACTGATGATTGGCATCCTTTCAAAGGCTTTTCAAATGATGCCAAGTAATTAGAAAGGGATCATGTTAAAGGCACTCAGACAGAATCTCCCTGGGGATAGTGGGTGGGGTAGGAGAGTGGGAGTGAGGACAAAGATCCTACCCTCCATTCCCCACCCCCACATTGGATTTTGTCATCAGTTGTTTCTTATTAGTGTGGGCTCTCTTTTTTTCCAAGGAAATTTATCTAATTTAATTGCAAAACACGCAAGATGGGCAATCCATCTTGCCCCACTGCCCATAGAAACAATACGGAAGGGTAGGCTGTTTTCCCTAGCTTCATCTCTGGCAGAGCCCTTCCACATTTAAATTAAAGGAATTATAGGGTAAACATGGTAACCACAATTAAGATATTTTTAGAAACATAAAATCCTCCGGAAAACATGACACTAATACTGGTATTATGATTGAAGTTAGGAATTATGGTTATTAGAAGCTTTGCAGTTTATGTGCCTCATAAATCTAATCGCCTCACACATCCACTGATGCTGTTGCTATATTTACTGCAGACATCTATGATGACAGACAGTACCTTTGAGAAGGGCCAGATAAACAAAATATTTTACATACTCCAGCTTCTCGGTGTCTAATGGATTCATATCATGGAGAGAAAAAGGCTTCATTAAAGGAATGGCACCAGATGCTGAGAAGCCGATTTAACACGGAGATTTGATCTGAGTTATGTGCTCCTGTTTAATGGGAATGCTGCAGCTCCCCTCTCGGAATCCTGAGTACAGAATGGACAGGGAGTGGAGCCGAGGAGCGTCAGGGTGCAGGGGAGGAGATGCAGATACAAAACTTCCCCTGACAACTCAGAAACCTCTGGAAGAAATATTATATAAAAACCTGATGGCATGTGTTAGGTATCCAAGATCGTCAGGAACACCCATCGTTATTGGGAAGATACCCTAGGGAGGAGTGAAATTCACAGCGACCCCCAAATTCTCCTCCCCTGATGTAGCTCTACTTAGGGGCTTTGAGTGACCTTGAAGAGGAAAGGAATGAGTAGGATTTTATAGCCACCAGGCCACCAGTACGGAGAGGAAACAATTTTAGCGTGCTTTGACCTTTCAAGGATGCTCCTCGAAATTACTTGAGACCCTCACTATTGAAGTCCTAATCTCAAAAATTAAAATGTATGCCTGAGAACATGTATTATTATGTAGTAGGTGGCAAATTAGGAACATTTTTAAAGGCCATTAGCTCCTGATTTTTTTCCCAACAAGAGCGTTAATACAGAAAGAGTGCCACAGTGACTAAGACACGATCAGTGGTTTTCACTACATTCCGACTCCCAAGCATCCCTCACAAGTCTACTAGATTTTCTAGATTGACTGCGGGCAGACACCACAACTTTTTCTCAGATTCTTAATAGCCCCTAATAGAATGGCCCTTTTACATTGTGGACACTCAATAAATGTGATTGATGGAAAAGGCTGCACAGGGAAACATGCCAGACAGGGAGTTCTCTGCAGTCCCTTTAGCCACTTTGACAATCCGGTTTAGATGTGTTTGTGTGTGTTTGTAGGCAGGAGCAATGCTCACCATGTGTGAGAGTAGAGTAATCTGGGAAAGAAATGATGATTTCTTGGGCCAGGAAATGGCAGTGGGGAGTAAATGCACAGAAGAGGACAGATTTGAGGGATACTGAGAAAGTAGAATGGACCGGTCTTGGCTGTTGTCTGGAAGTATCAAGCAGAGTAGAGTGAGGAATCAAAGATGGCACTCGGGCTCCCAGCTTGAGCAACTCTGCCTGGAGGAAACCAGCTTGCAGAGGAAGGCCGATGGATTTAACAATAAACACACTGAGTGGAAAATGCCTGTGGCTCTCCAAATGGAGAAGACCACTAGTCTCAAGGGGGTATAAAAACAGGCAAAATAAGAGTAAGAGAACAGAGTTGGGAAAGGTGACTGGGAAATGGACTTTACCTAGAGGAAGACTTGATGTACTTTTCTTAGAGTTAAAATACCATTTGAAGAGAACAATAAAAGAAATTCCACAGAAGGGTGAATTTCTTGAGAACATTCTTCAAGTGGCACGATTTTGCCATAATTCCCAACAAACAAGTGAGCTTTCATTCTAGGTGTCTTTACCAACAAGGATTCCATCCACTTAAATAAATGGGATCCTGCCGTCTAACAAAACACCACAACCTCTCAAAGAACAAACAAAATCTGAAGTAGCCACAGGAAAAAATCTTGTATTGTGAGATAACCCCAAATGTTCTTCTAGAAAAGCCCCCAAATATTTTATGTCCTATTCCTTAAAAATAAGTTCTGCTGATAGCAGGAAAGAAGAATGCTGGACCTTATCTAAACATGTGGAATTTTGATGGAAAAAATAAATGTGTGGAAGGCCAGAAGCATGAATTATGCATGCCACATCATCACACTTTTTCCTCAATATAGACCTGCAACATGCTTTGCATGGAAAAAGAAATTAGAATAGAACAGATATTGAGCAATTTTCTCCATAACTAGTTCTTACTCACCTTAAATGTAAAATTTTATTTAGCTTATTTCAAAGAGAGACATCCTTATTAAGGGAACACATTTACTGGCGCCTGTTGGAGAGAATTTAACGCAAACAGCCTGAAATAATTGAAGGAAAAACATCTTCTGACTGTTCTCAGAAGAGCTTAGCAAAGAAGAGGATGGCAGGAAAGAATTACTTTATTATATTGATTTTCTTGGAGAAATCAAAGGAGGATAACTCAAATAGACCAATTCACTCTTCCCAAACTCAGTGGAAGCACGTAGAGCCGCCGTGAATTTATGTGTCAAAAACTGTTTGCAATCATTTAGTTGAACATGCAAATCAGGATTCGCACATTATTACTCTAATAAAGTAGCTAATACAAAGGGATAGCTGGGTTCGTTTGCACATATTCCCTGTTTTAAATGACTGCAAGTATAATGGGTGTAAGTTTTGTCTAACAAAATGTTTACAGTCCAATCAGATCATTAACCTGAAATATGAAGAGAGTGACGCACCCATTGTGGTGCGATAACAAAGACACTGGAGCACAGCGAAAGTAATTGGAACACAGTTCTTGTGAAGCTAACATCTATTTTTCTTGTACAAGGAGCAAAACATTTCACTTTTATAAAGTCTGTTTCCCATGGCAGATAACATTGGTCATGTGTTTGGTGGTTTATGGTCATTTATGTAGATTTCCTTGATGCATAAATAACATCACAAAAATTACATTATTCTTTAGTAAAATAACTGTACTTTTACTTTTTTTGCTTTTTTTTTACATTGACTCTTCAAGTATTCTTTATATATGCATATTATTTAGTAATTTACAGAATTCGAATTCGCTCATTCATTCTTCTGTCCTTAGTTGGGCCTAGACAATAAGAATCCATTTCAGCATTTCCCAAAGCGTGTTCCACAGAACACTACTTCCACTGAGTGTCAGATATACGTTGCTCAAAGAAATGGGATTTTCTAGTCAAATGGGAATGGGAAATGCTGGGGAACAAAGTTAAATGGATTTCTCTATTAACAAAACTTCCCAGGTCTTTCAGTGTGTTCATGTACATTGAAAATCTCCAAGGAAGTGTATCTGAAGGCTGTTGAGTTTCCCAAATACTCTTTACATCTGAAATGACTTTTCACCTTTTTCGATGAGCACTTTTCAGAATTGATCATCTAGGAGCTGACAGTTTGTGTGTTTCCATTATCTGGACAAGGCAGCTTCAGTAATAAACAAAGCAGAGAGCATTAAGTGACAACAGGGAGAGGGATAGGGCACTCTGGAGGACAGCATCCAACTAAGGGGGCAGCTGTCCTTCAGTCTGGTCCACAAAAACTTCCCAAACTTTTAAGAAGAGCAGGAAATTTGTGTGTGTGTGTGTGTGTGTGTGTGTGTGTGGCAGAATTCATCTTAAAACACTTTACGGGCCAGGCACACATGTTATAAATATGGTCTTTGAGCTTCCTGATTTGAACTTGTGGCCCCAGGATAGTCCTTTGTAACCCATTCTATAAAACTTTTGGCCCAGAGAAGTCATGCCTATCCTACATTATCTTTCAGGTTATGATTTCAGGTCATTGTTATTGTTATGGCCCCGGTAATGATAGAAGTTTCTGGTCATGCTGCTGGATGCTCTTAAAAATCAAGTCTTGAGATCACCTACATGAGATCATCTCCCTTCCTTGTGACCCACAACACACTGTCCTCTTACAATGTAATGTATGAACATGAAAAGCATAATCGATGTTCATTGGGAAAAAATGAAATTAATAGTAAATATCTCAGTTTGCTCGGGCTGCCATAACAAATACCACAGACTGCGTGGTTTAAACAACAGAAATGTATTTCTATGATTTTATTTATTTATTTATTGGGGGTTGGGAGGGAGTAGAGATGGAGGGAGAGGGTAGGGAGACGGAGGAGAGGAAAGAATCTCAAGCAGACTCCACGCTGAGCAGAGAGCCTGACCGGGGGCTCGATCTCAAGATCCTGAGATCATGACCTGAGCCAAAATCGGGAGTCTAACCCTTAACTGACTGAGCCACCCAGGAGCGCCTATTTCTTCCAAGTTGTAAAGGCTAGAGTCCAACATCGAGGTTTTCGTAGGGCTAGTGCTTTTCTGAGGCTTTTCCTAGGCTTGCAGCTGATCATTTTCTGCGTGGGTCTTCACGTGGTCTTTCCTCTGTGGGTACGTTTGTACCCTAATCTCTTCTTTTATGGACATATGTCATAATGGATTAGGACCCACCCTGATGACTTTATTTTGCCTTAATTACCTCTCGAAGGGCCCTACTTCCAAATGCAATCACATTCTGAGGTCCCGGGAAAATGGCTGGAAGACATTTCTGCAAAGCCAGGTGCTTTCACATCAACAGGGCTTCAAAGAATTACCAGCTGTAACGTCCAGGTCAAATAGGTAATACTTTGAGAATTTTTGGTTGATGGGAGACCGGAGGAGAGAGGTTGGTATGGGTTGCCTAACATGCCTTGCAAATCACAGGGCTGAGCTATGCCAGAGAAAATACCGATTTCATGCCAAATTCCGAGAAGGAATAAGGGGCTGGCTAGTAGCTAATAAAGGGTAAATCATATTAGATGGGGCTTTGGCTTTTTTTTTTAAGAGCACAGGCTTTCATAACAAGTTAGGGAGAAAAGCTGAAAGAGGAACAGAAACAGTAAACATAGACTTTAGTGAGGCTGACAATTTAGCATAAAAGCTTTTATGATATGCGGGGCGCCTGGGTGGCTCAGTCGGTTAAGTGTCTGCCTTCGGCTCAGGTCATGATCTCAGGGTCCTGGGACTGAGCCCTACATCTGAGCCCCCGAGCAGGGAGCCCGCTTCTCCCTCTCCTTCTGCGCATTCTCTCTCTCTCTGATAAATAAATAAAATCTTTAAAAAAAATGCTTTTTGACATGGGAAGGACCCTATTGTTGCTTGTAGGGCTGTGTTCCAAAACATAATTCTAGTGCTTTGATGTCAGCATAAGGGCATTCCCAGAAAGCTAGACTTTGGTCTGACATCTTAACATTTTTTATTAGTCAGTACAATGATTCAATGAACACACTGGCTGTGCCACTGACAATAGTTTGAACGAAAGAAGTTTATTTCATAGGAGTTAGGGAAGCAGAGAATATGGAAGCAGAGTATTCATAAGGTTCTCTTAGATTGGGAGAGAGCTTAGGGAATTCTAGACCTACCGTCTTGGACTGGAAACATAAGCATAAGTGAGCTCTTTAAATGCATGACATTTGTACTAAGAATTGAGGCTTTTTTTTCTTCAGTCTACCTAAGAGACTTGAGCCAATATCAACTGGGTGGAGTGGCCTAATGGCCATGTCTTGCATAGTTATATAACTTAATAAGCATCCATGCCATGTCTCAACCCAAGACTGGTCCTTGCTTTTTGGATAAAGTGCCCTCTGTGTATCTTAATTTCATTGAACATCTGGGAAGAAAGGAGTTGTTCCTATAAGACTTGACATATAAAATGGCTTCAGTTAAGACCCCAAATACTTACACACCTATAAAGTTATTATTTTGGCTACAGGCTGTGAGTGTGAGAACACTTCACATAAATAAGGTAGAGATGGATTCCTGGCCCACTTCAGGCTCAGATGTTGTTAATGTCATCAGAGTTCTGTGTTTATCCTACAACAGCTGAACTCATGGCTTGGCAGGTCAAAAACCTTTCTGTGCACTTTTCAACCCACACTGAAGTCCAATGTCTGGGATAACACTCAGGAAAATATTATTTCCATTTGCGAATTTCCTTATGCTCACATTGTAATTTTGGCAAAAGCAGGCAGAAATTAAATGTCTGTCAAATCCATACTACTGGCTTTACCAGCTAATGTATAATTCTGGCTTTGCCCTTTCATTTTCATTAGGGCAACAAAAATTGGTTTTAATTTTTTTTTTTTAAGATCTATCTTCAGGAACACTTACGGAAAATCACAGGTGTCAGGCTTAACCTGTAGAACAAAACAAAAACAGTCAAATCTTATCAAAACGGAAGGTCTGCCCAGAAAAAAACATATTCACCCAACACATAAATAATATTTGTGTGTGTGTGTGTGTGTGTGTGTGTGTGTGTATGTGTGTGTTTCAACACATGCCTCCCTCATTTAACCATTACATGAGGTTTTCTTTATTTAATGAACATTTACTGAGCACCTACTACGGGCTTGATGCCATTAAGCATTAGGGAAGGTACAAGATGAATTAGATAAGGTTCCTGTGCTCATCATGCAGGGACAAAAACCGGACACTGAAAAAAGTAATTTTAATTCAGTGTAATACAAGGTAGATTTAACAGAAGCAGTTAACTACTGCCCTGAGAACACATTTCATGCCAAATTCCATTTGAGGAATGGGCACACCTAACTGGCAGCAACTGGTGCTGGAGATAGTAGATTTCTGTCTGCCTAAAAGCCCTCAGTCAACAATTAGTTTTCATGCTCATGAAGGAGGGTTGGCAAACTATAGCCCACAGGCCAAATCCAACCCACGACATGTTTTTTGTAAATAAAGTTTTATTAGAACACAACCATGCCCATTTGCTTACATGTTGTCTCTGGCGACCTTTGACCTACAAAGGTTAAGTTGAATGATTGCCTCCAAAGTGCCTGTGTCCTATTACCCACAACCTGTGACTGTTACTTTACATGACTGAAACTAATCACATGAGTCCTTAAAAGTGGAGAATCCTTCCCCAGCCGTGACCAATGAGAGAGATGGCCGCGTGAGAAGGATTGGATGCCCCAGTGCTCATTCTGAAATGTAGGAGGCTGTGTGCAAGAAATTCTGCCAGCCACTCCAATGAACTGGGAAATGAATCCTTTCCTAGAGCCTCCAGGAAGGAATGCAGCCTTGGTCTTAGCCCAGTGAGACCTGTGTCAGGCTTCCAACATACCGAACTGTAAGATAAATTTGTTGTTTTAAGCTACCAACCTTGTGGTAATTTGTTACAGCAGCAATAGAAAACTAATATAGACAGAGACCATATGGCTCCCAAGCCCTAAAACATTTATTCTTTGCCCCTTTACAGAACGAGTTTGCCAACCTCTGTTCTTGAATATGCCTGGCAAATATTCCAGGGATGTCTCAAAAGCTGGTGGCAGAAACTACTAATTGTCCCCCTATTACCCTGTCTCCTTTTCTTTTTTTTACTGATAGAACCCTATGCACACACAACTTTTATTAGAGCTCATAAAAACCCAACTAGAGACTACATTTCCCAGCCTCCTTTGCAGCTAGGGATATCCACACTACAAAACTATTGTGAATAGAAATGCGAATAGAAGATATCTCACTTTCTTGAAAGGAAGTTGTTTGGGGTGACTGGGTGGTCAGTCGGTTAAGCATCTGCGTTTGGCTCAGATCATGATTTCCAGGTCCTGGGATCAAGCCCTGTGTCAGGCTACCTGCTCAGCGGGGAGTCTGCTTCTCTCTCTCTCCCTCTACTCCTCCCCCTGCTTGTGCTCTCTCTCTCTCTTTCTGTCCATTAAATAAAATCTTAAAAAAAAAAAAAAAAAAAGGAAGTTGTTTACCCTCCATTTTCTCTTCCCCTTGTGCTAGAATGCAAACCTGGTAATGACGAGCCACCTTTGACAACATGGAAAGGGACAACGCCCTGAAGAAAAATGAAACAGCAAAATGAGAAAAAAAAAATCTGGATCTCTGAATGACCTTTTATAGCAGAGCTGCCTAACTACCCTGGATCTCACTAAGTACATCTGGGTATATTAGAGAAGAATAAACTTCTACCTTATCTGAGTCACAATATTCTGGGATGTCTCTGTTTCAGCAGTTGAGGCTTTACTCTAACTAGTACAAGGGGGTAGTCCCACCTCAGGGTAGGATTGGAAAAGAAACGGATTAGTTCATGAATGGGCTGCTTTAGTCCATAGTCACCATAGGTGCTGGGAGCTTTCCCAGACCAACTTGAAAGCTCATGTGGATATTTGAAAACATGGCTGCAAATTATATGACATTTCTCACATCAAAAAGTGGGGTCTCAATCAAGAATTGGGCAGAAGACATGAACAGACATTTCTCCAAAGAAGACATACAAATGGCCAACACACACATGAAAAAATGCTCAACGTAACTTGGCATCAAGGAAATACAAATCAGAACCATAAGATACTGCCTCACACCAGTCAGAATGGCTAAAATTAACAAGTCAGGAAATAACAGATGTGGGCGAGCATGTGGAGAAAGGGAAACCCTTTTACACTGTTGGTAGGAAGGCAAGCTGGTGCAGCCACTCTGGAAAACAGTGTGGAGGTTCCTCAAAAAGTTGAAAATAGAGCTACCCTATGACCAGCAATTGCACTACTAGGTATTTACCCCAAAGATACAAATGTAGTGATCCAAAGAGGCACCTGCACCCCAACGTTCATACCAGCAACGTCCACAGTAGCCAAACTATGAAAAGAGCCCATATGTCCATCAATGGATGAATGGATAAAGAAGATGTGGTGTGTATACACACACACACACACACACACACACACACACACTCAGCCATCAGAAAAAGGAATCTTGCCATTTGCAATGATATAGATACCCAACTAGAGGGTATTATGCTAAGTGAAATAAGTCAATCAGAGAAAGACAATTATCATATTATCTCACTGATATGTGGAATTTAAGAAATAAAACAGAGAATCATAGGGGAAGAGAGGAAAAAATAAAACAAGATGAAACTAGAGAGGGAGACAAACCATAAGAGAGTCTTAACATAGAAATGAAACAGGTTTGCTGGAGGGGAGGGAGGTGGGGGGTTGGGGAAACTGGGTGGTGGACATTAAAGATGGCATGTGATATAATGAACACTGGGTAATATATAACACCGATGAATCACTGAAAAAAAAAAGATGGGATCTATGCCTTCTTTCCTTGAATCAGGAAAGACTTGTGT
>JAPYYM010003383.1:0-11224 GCA_028534135.1 Potos flavus
TAACACTACATCAAAAACTAATGATACAGTGACTAACATAATAAAATAAAATATTAAAAAAATGAATAATCCTCAGCCTTACCACCAATCCACCAAATCAGGAACCCTGAGGCTGTGGTCTGGTAAGATGCATTTTTTTTATCCAGATGGTTTTAGGCCCATTAAAAGTTGGGAACCACTCAATTGAGTTGTAGGTTGGAATGACAGAGAAAACATAAGAAAGGAAGTCTTGAAGACACATGAGAAAATAACATCAGAATTCCCGTCTCAGAATCAAGCCAATTTGAGGATTTGAATCAAGAAGTGCTAGAGGGATTCACTAACTACAGGGTTTTTCAAGAATCACTGCTCTGTCAATGAACTGCGAAGTCAATGCAATCCCCAAATTGGTGTTATCTGGGATTTGTCCTTGCAGAGAGCAGCACGGTTAAGATGAGCTGTAGGCTACAGAAAATTATGCAAGCACCTATATTCAGCATCCATAGGTCTGAGGGGATGAGGGAGTTTGGGAGAGGAGACTCTAGACACTGTGCTGATGCTGAATGCCGGCCCATCTGTGATTCAATATTATTTATTGGAGGGCCAGAAACCTGACCTTCACAGGCATCTTGTCTTACAGTTTTTAAATTTGGGTATTTTTTTTTCTTTGCTCTTTTTAAAGTAATGCCTTTTTGTTTTGCTCTTATTTTCAGATAATCTCATATGGGCTAAAGAGAAGCAAGAAATAGGATGCTCAACCTATGAGAAAAGGGCATACTAAACCTGTATTTTGGGATGGCTGCAATTGATCTGTGAGTTCCCCCAGAATCCCACAGCGACACTGGTTTATAAAAGATGCTAATTTTCTCTCATACTTATTTTGCTATTACCCCCATGGTGTCAAAGACCAAGTTTCCTGATGACAGAGGTTTATGTAGCTCCTGTTGTCAAGGTTATGGTCCCAGATGAGGGATACATGTCTTGCATTTTCCTCGAATAGGCCAAAGATGGTCACATGACCATATTTAACTACAAGGAAGCTAGCAAGCAGTCTTCATTTCAGTGGCTTTGTACCAAACTAAAAATGGGGAGGGATTCTATTACTATTAACTAAAGGGAGGGATGCCTGGGTGGCTCAGTCACTAAGCATCTGCCTTTGGCTCAGGTCATGATCCCAGGGTCCTGGGATCGAGCCCTGCATCGGGTTCCCCGCTTGGTGGAAAGCCTGCTTCTCCCCTCCCACTCCTCCTGCTTGTGTTCCCTCTCTCGCTGTCTCTCTCTCTCTGTGTCAAATAAATAAATAAAATCTTTAAAAAATAATAAAATAAAAAATAATAATAATGGGAGACTATTTGAGAAAAACTAGTAATCTTTCAAACAAAATAAAAGACCCCCCCAAAGAAAACTAAGTACATACACTATAGCCTTTTGGAAAAACAACATATGTTAAAAGGTCCATGAAAGAATGTTGAATGATAAGACATAATCCCGAATAACTGCTATTATATTTTTAAGATTTTATTTATTTATTTGAGAGAGAGAGAGAAAGCATGAATGGGGGTTGGAGGCAGAGGGAGAGAGAGAAGCAGATTCCCTGCTGAACAGGGAGCCCAATGTAGGGCTCAATCCCAGGACCCTGAGATCATGACCTGAGCTGATGCTTAACTAACTGAGCCACCCAGGCACCCCTAATTGTTACTGTTTTTTAAAAAATCCAACTTAACCTGTGCAGGAAGAAAGATAGAAGGAAATGCAACCAAGTGTTACTTGTGAAAATACCTGTCTCCTTACCTGGTCTACATTCTATGATGACCCACTATGGCCACCCACTTGCATGTGTTTTCAACTCTCCTTTCCTTTCCACCTATTTCACACCACCTTCTTTCAAGTATCTGATTGCAGGAAGGGAAAACACATTACCCTCTGACTGGTATCACTTGAAAGGCATGACTGAAAATTTCTAGTGGACCCTCAATGCAGCTAAGTGATCACAGTATGTTTCTCTTGCTCATTTATTTTCTCAGACTCTTCCTGAATCATTTCTCACCTTTTCCTTTCTCCTGAAAACTTCAACAATTCTTCGCCCATCCTCTTCTCAGTTGATGATCTTTCTACTAATTTCCCTGACAAAGCTGAAGTAATCGAAGATCTTCCAAAGATTCTCGAGATCTCTTCTACCAATCTTTTAGAATTTATTTTTATACATGCACCCTTCCTCATGTTACTATGGATAAACAAGCTATACCCTTGTCAAAGGCTAATCCCTCCATGTCTGCGTTAGATTTTCTCTCTTCATCCCCCCTTAACGACATCCATCCAGCAATTCCTGCCTCCTTATTCTAAATCACTGGTGTTTCCTCCTTTACTAGATCATTCCTATCAGTATACAAATTGATATCGTTACTTCATCTTAAGAAAAAAAGTTTTTTGATGTCACCTTAAAAAAAAAAAAAAAAGGCACCAACCATGGTCCCATTTCTCTGTTTCCCTTTGCAATAAAACTTCAATTCCTATTTTATTCTCTCTCATACCCAACACTCTACCAAAACTTCTCTGGCCAAAGTCATCAATAGCCTACATTTTATAAAATCCAATGGTTGATTATAACACCTCACCTACTCAACTTTACTTGGCAAAGAGAAAATACTCTTCACTGGGCTTCCAGAACACTATACTTCTGGTCCATCTTCTGGTTTTCTTCCAATCTCATCCCTCAGTCTCGTCTGTAGGTTTTTCTACTTCAAATCTCAATGACAGAGCACCCAGGACTAAGTCAAATATATATGTCCAGTCCAGACCTCTCCTCTCCTGGCTCACGACCTACCTACCTAGTTGGCATTGCTTCTTAGATATCGAACAGGAATCTCTAAATATTTAACAAAACTGAATTGTTTATAATGTCCCCACCTGCTACAAATCTGTTAAGTCCAAGTTTTCCTCATCTCAAATGATGGCAACTCCATCCCTCCGTCCTTCCAACGGTTCAGGCAAAAACAAACAAACCAACCTCTACGAGTCTTTCATAATTCTTGTTCTTTCCCTCACCTGCCATATCCAATCCATCACAAAATCCTGTTGGTTCTACTTGTAGTACATATGCAGAATCTGACTCCGAGCACTTTCAGTTCTAGCGCCCTGGACAAGACATCACTAGCTTTTACTGGATATAGTCTTCTGTCTGGTCTCTCTGCCTGCCCATCCCTCCTACCCTCCCTCCAACATCCCAAACGTGTTCCTCAAAAGTGTAGCAAGATAGTAAGTCATATCACATCATTGGCTTCTCATTGTTCTCAGAAAAAATCCAAAGTCTTTATCATAGCCTAATGTATATGACATGATACAGCCCTTGGCCAACCCCCTGACTATTTCCTACTACTGTACTCATTGTTTAGAATGTTCAAGTCACCCTGGCCAACTTATCATTCCTCAAAAATGCTGGCCATGCCCACGCATTGCACTGACTCTTCTTTTTGGATATTCTTCCACAACGTATCTGCATGGCTCAGTCTCTTATCTCAAATCATCACTCAAATGTCACCTTCTCAATGATAACCCCTTACATTTCACTTTAGATAATCCCAAAGCCTCTTTTCCTCAATTATTTTAATTTACCACTTTCTAAAATCTAAATGATTCCAGTATTACATGTATTCATATATTTATGTATTTAATACAAAATGTATATTGAAAATTGTACAAATTACAATGTGAGCCACACAAGAATAAGAATTTATGTTTGTTTTGTTCACAGATGTGGTCTTGGCCCTTAAAACAATGATCGACACATAGTAGGTGATCAACGTATTTTGGAAATTAACAAATACGAGACATGGTAATATTTTTGTAATTTCTTCATATTTTAAATATCTATTTTACAAATTATCTTTGATACATCATTTTGTTACCTATAATAAAAAATAACCTATTAAAATTAAGATGTTTAAACTCTTAGTTTTACTTCTCGCTCAAATACTAGACTTAATGTTAGATAAATCAATTACCCTATTGCACTTTAGCCGTTATCTTTTAAAAGTGCTAGTATAGAAAAATAAAATAAATAAAAAATTTAAAAAATTAAATTTTAAAAACTTAAAAAAATAGTGCTAGTTTAGGTTATGTGGGCTGAAGACGATCATGTCAGAGAAGGCATCAAAGCTGCATTTTCCAATATGTAACATCACATACTAGCATACAGGATTGTGATGATGCTTTGTTTTACTTTATTTTTTTTTAAGGATTTTATTTATTTATTTGACAGAGAGAGAGAGAGATCACAAGTAGGCAGAGAGGCAGGTAGAGAGAGAGGGGGAAGCAGGCTCCCTGCTGAGCAGAGAACCTGATGCAGGGCTCTATCCCAGGACCCTGAGATCATGACCTGAGCCAAAGGCAGAGGCTTTAACCCACTGAGCCACCCAGGTGCCCCTGATGCTTTGCTTTTAAATGAAGCAGCAAAAAATCTAACTCCTCCTGGATAATTAAGCATTGCTTTTTTAAATACATCTTTTGAAATGTATTTTATTATTTTTTTTATTTAAATTCAATTAGCCAACATATAGTACATCACTCGTTTTTGATGTAGTGTTCAATGATTTACCAGTGCTCATCATATCATGTATTTTATATTTTAACTTAAGAACAAAAAAATAAAACCTAATTTCTCACCACCTATCAAGCACACATTAAGGATGCAAAATGATATATTTTAGGTCATAGCATTGACCAATGGCAAAACTGAGAATGTGAGCCCCTGATTCCCAGTCCAGAGCTGTTCCCATCATATCACATGGGATTCTACAGGAAATCCCTCTTCAGTGAGGCAGAGTATACTATTGTGGAAGGTCTTTCATTATCTTAAAAAGAAAAAAAAGAAAAAAAAAAACCCAACTAACCCAAACTCAGGGCTCAGAGTCTAAGTGTGGGAAGGGAATACCAGAAACACCCCTTTCCTCTCAGAGAAGGCTGGGGGCCAAGGAAAAGCAAACAGAAAGATGTGGATAACGGAAACAAGGAAACTGAAAACAAAACCATCTCTATGAGAAGAGGATAAACAAGACTGGATAGTGCTCTCAAGTTCAAGAGGACTGTCAAGGGTTCAACATACCTATTTCCAAAAAGCCCTCTAATAACCACTAAACTGAAATGAACAAAACCAGACATAAGGAAGCCTTCCGTTTGGAGTTTTTACTGCCACCAGGCAAGTCAGCATGGCTCTCGGCAGAACTATTTACATGGAATTACCCATAATGCCTGACACCATAATTCCCTTCTGCCTAGATGCATATTCAACTGACAGCATGGAAACTCTGTCAAAAGGAAAAAGTAAATCACTCAGCAAACTGTGGATGTAAGAGAGGGAAATGAATATCCAGAAATTCTGCTACATGAAAAGATTCACTCTCTACCTAGCCAGGGAAAGAAAGAAAGGATATTACAAATTCAGAGGAAAAATACAAAATGTTCCCAACTCAATCAATAAACAGTACCTCTCTGATATGTGATCAGAGATCAAACGTAACCTGAAAAGGAAGATGAGGAATTTCAGGTGTTTATTTTTTTTTTAACTTTGTTGTCCTAATGTTTCCTGGCCCAGAATTCTTCCTGCAAAAATTTTTAGATTTTTGATGGTGTAGTGAAAATAATTTTGACCGAAAAATCCAAAACAAAGACTGTAATGCACGCTTCAACATCCCTTATTCACGGTGTGAACTTGGACCAAACACTTAACTCCTCTTGACATCATTTCTAAGACTAGAATATCTGATTAGCTGACCACTATGATCCCTATCTACTATGAAATTCCAGCATGTCTTATAGCTCTCTCCTTCCAGAGCCATCAGTCAACAATATCCTTGAGGCTTCTGTGGAAGGAGCACAGAAGACATAGGGCTTGGGCCATAGTCCCATCATGGGCTCTGGGCAGTTTAACCAACTCCCATGAGCCTCAGTTTCCCCACATGCTAAATGGGATCACAACAGAAAATCTACTTCTCAGATTTTAAAAGTTAGGATTAACTCACAATACTTGTTTATTTTTCCTTTTTTTTTTTTAGTTTTGATAAATTCAAATCGACAGAAAAGTTGAAAGAATAATGTTCATGGACACCCATATATCTTTCATCAGTGTTTAACATTACACCACATCTCCTTGCTATTTTCCTACACACACACACACACACACACACACACACACACACACACGTGTATTACTTTTACTGAACTATTTTAAAGTACATTGCAGACCCTATAGTATTTGTATTTGACTCCTAAATACATCATGTCATCACCAAAGAACAAATAGACATTCTTCTATATAACAAGACTATTTCACACTCAAAAAGTTTAACACTGATAAAATAATCTTAACTAATAAACAATTTGTATTCAAATTTCTCCAATTCAATCATATTTTAAGTTGCCATGGCTTCTTATTCACCTTTAATCTAGAATAGTCCTTTAGTTTTTTGTTTGCTTATTTGCTTCTGATGTCTCATGATACTGATTTTTTTTTAGTATCCAGGCCAATGGTATTTTTAGAATATTCCACATGAAACATATGAACAAATCTCACAAATACAGTGCTGAGTGAAAGATGCCAGACATGAGACATTACAAAAACACAAACTTATTTCTGCTGTTAGAATTACAAAGACACAACTTATTTCTGCTGTTAGAATTAGGAATCTTAGGGATGTGTAGGGGTTAATGACTAGAAAGAAACATAAGGCTGAACTATCAATAGTCTAATTCTTGACCCAGTACTGATAATGTACATGTGTGTTCACATATTACTTAGGAAATCAATGATTTAATTAAGTGATTATTTGTCAAAATAAAATTAATTAAGAAATTGAAAGAAATATAATTGGAATTGCTTTCTTTATTTTCACTATATAAATGGATAAAGTAGTCAAAAATATATATGGATATCAATGATTATACTAACATAATTAACAAAAGTGTATGAGTAGACGTTTGTTGAATTTTATATAGCAGAAACTAAAACATTATTCTTTCTTTTTAAGCTTGAAAGGAGTGGTCTTTAAAAAAAAATGTGTTTATTGGGACACAAGCCTGCAGTGAGTTCCCCAAATTAAACATATAGTTCAACATTATTTGTTTAAGATTCAGCAAGAGTAAAGATTTCAAAAATAATTTTACAAAGCCCTAACCATAGAAATCGAAAGCTGCTATTCAATGTCTACTGAGTCAAAGATTAAAAGCGTAATAAGTAGTAAAGTACTTAGAAACCATCTTAAATGAGAATATCATCAGTCTACATAATAAATATAAGCATACATAAATTCAAGTCCTTAATCCCTTGTTGTTAAATAATTTTTTTAATTATCAAGAATTTAGAAAAAATATAAAAGCAGCCTTGAGGAGGAAATGATGAAATGCAGCAAAAATTAATTATTAAAAAATGTGAGAACCAGCAGAAATAAGTAAATCAAAGAACTGATTCTTAAAAAGAAAAAAGTTAAAAACCAAAAATTGTAAAAAGGCTTACCAATCTAATTAAGAAAAAGAGGTGAATTAGAAATAAGATATGTAAAGCTCTTTCCACAGGACCTAACCCAAATTAAGCTCTCAATTCTATTATTATTCACAAAGAAAATCAAGATATGGGAATAGATACAGGGACACATAGGAAATTAAAAATATAACAACACCATACAAAACGTTGGCTAACATATTTAAAATCAGGACAAAATGGATGATACCCTTGAATAGATTTAAATTATAAAATAAACTCAGAAGTCATAGGAAACCTAAATAAATTAATAAGCAGAATATATCCAAAACATACTTGAAAGCCTAAATGGTTTTAACGGTAGATGCCTTCAATTATTAAAGGACTCTTTTAGTGAACACTGAGGTTCTCTCTCCAATAACCTATCTACCCCTCCCTCACTGCCAAAAGTCCTGGGAAGTGTTCCCACCAGTACTTCCAGGCTGGGGCTCCCACTGTTTTAACAAATCCAGGCAACAGTTCCTTTATTATCATAATTGGATCAGGTGACCCATCCATAAACCCAACAATTCATGGCATTTGCAAGGCCAGAAAGTACAGATGACTCAATTCAACAGAATGAAACACAAGAGCAGATTGTCTATGGAGTTCTCAAAAGAAGATACCTCCATCTCATGAGACCTTATAGAAGCCAGCCCTCTTTCTCCTGAACGAAGTACCACAGAGATGTGATGCCTGAAAATGCTGCAGCCATTTTGCCCCTGAGCCAGCCTGAAGTCAGCCACCCCAGAATGTAGAATGGAGCTGTAAAAAGACACCAAGTTACTGGTGTCAGACGATCACTGAATCAGCCTCATAACCTGCCCAATCTCTTTACCATCCTTGTAGGTAAGCACATGAACACATTTGTTTGTTGTTGTTGTTGTCTAAACAGTGTGAGTTAGTTTTCCTGTTGTTATATAAAAAGTCAAGTCATTCTCCTAAAGCACAGAAAAGACGGTACTCCTTCAGCACTTCTGGTGAAGGTAATACAATCATAATTATCAAACCGAATGAAGAAAACAAAAGGCAATTGCTAATGTAGAACACAAAATCCTAAATAGAATATGAGCAAATAGAATTCAATATGATGTTAAGAATAATTCACTATGGCCAAACAAGATTTATGCTAGGACTACAAAGGTGGTTTAATTTTAGTAACACGGTAATATACTATTTCATGACAGTAAGTAAAATGATCAAAAATAATACCGTGATAATTTTAAAGACAAAAATTGAATGAAAAAAAATCTCTTAGTTGGGGAACACATGCCAGAAGAGGACACACCCCAAATCAATGAGGACAGGACACTCCTGGGCCTTGCTCTATGTACCTCTTCATCTGGCTGCTCATTTCTATCTCTTACCAAATGCTTTATTACCAAGAGATGTAAGTATTTCCCTGAGTTCTGTGAGTCGTCATAGCAAAAGAGCTAGAAGAGGGGGGTTATGGGAAGCACTGATTTATATCCTGTCAGTCAGAAATCCTGGAGGTCCAAACATGTGATTGGCATTTGACGTAGGGGAACTTTTGTGGGACCAAACCCTTAACCTGTGGGATCTGACACTAACTCTAAGTAGATAGCTCAGAACTGAAGTGAATTGTAAGACACTCAGCTGGTATCAGAGAATTGGTCTGTGTGGGGAAAACACTTCGATACATCTGGCATCAAAATGTAGTACCTAGTGTGTAGAGGAAATGGAGCTTTTCCCTTCAGAAGGTAACAAAAGACTTTTAAAAATAAGGCACAGAAAGAATAGACCCTAAAGGCATAGATCAACACCCATCTATGTAAAATTGAAAATTTCATTTCATCAATCAAAATACATCCTAAGGAGTAAAAAGTCAAGCCATAAATAAGAAGCATGTATTTGCAACAGACGATGACAAAAAAAATTAGAATAAAAATAAAGAGCACCCATGATTCAATTAGAAAAAGATTAAAAAAAAAAACAGAAAAATGAGCAAAAAATTTTACCATCTCTCAGAAAAGGAAACATGAGCAACCCCTAAACATGTGGAATGTGCTCTAGCCCATTTATTAATCAGGAAAATTATAATTGGAATCATGTATTTCATATCCACCCTAAAGTCAAACTTCAAAAGCATAAACCCTAATATTGTCCAAGAAAAGCCATGAGCACTTCTTCCATGGCTGAGGGAAAAGAAAGCTAGAATAACTACTTTAGGATACACTTTGGTGTTTATCCAGCGAAACTGAACATATTCATATCCTGGAACTCAATGGTTTGGCTCCTCATTATATTCCCTAGAGACATTTTTGCAAATTTGCAACAGGAGACATGTCATGTACAAGAATGTTCAAAGCAATATTGTCTGTAATTGCAAAACAACAACAAAACCCTTGAAAACAACTCAAATATCCATTAAGCGTATAATGAATAGATAAACGGTGGCATATTCACTATACCGCAGAGAGCAAGAATTACAGTGACATGTATCAACTTAAGCAATTTAGAACTACATATTGTTGAATGAAAGGAGTAAATGACAGAAAGAAAATCAGTGTTTATATTTATATAAACATATATTTATATAAACATATATAAAGCATATATAAAAATATATTTATATATTTTAATACATAAATAATACTTTTCATATAAATATTTTAAATAGAAACATATAAAAATATATATATATTTGCATTTATATAAGGCTCAAATATGAGAAAAATGAAACAATGTATTGATTAGGAACACACACATAATTGCAAAGTTACAAAGAAGAGGAAGGAAATGATCACAAGAGTCAGGAGAGTGGTTACCTTGGGGCATGGGGGACAGTGTTGTGATTAGGTAGGGCATATGGTGGGAAGGCAAGGGCTGGCATGCTTCCTTTTCTTATTTCAAGTGGTGGAAAGGAGAGTGTTCATTTTATCATTATTCTTCAAATAGTACATATATATTTTACACATTCTTTGTGTAAATATTGTATACATTCTTATGTGCACAAAGAATATCTTAAAACAAAAGTAAATAACTGATAGCACTTAATAACTTTGGAAAAACAGTTGAATATGGTACACTAGCTCTACAGAAGAAATTAATTTATTTAGATGCCACAAACATCATAAACAGAATCCGGAAGGCAAACAACAGCTTAAAAGTGATCATAGTATGATACTCAAAAGGTTAAAACAAGCTATTAAAGAAACTTCATCAGTTAAGAAAGAAAATATTAAGATCCATCCAAAGGCAAATAAGCAAAAGTTATGAACAAACCTTTCACAGAAAAAGAAACATAAATAGCTAAAAAACATATGGTGGAAAAAAATCAACCTCAGTAATTAAAAAACACAATTAAAACAAAATGCAAGTATACTTCTATCAAATCAGCAGCAATTTAAAAATGATGTTATTGATGCAGTTGATGGTGAGAAGAGGGGCAATGTTCTCGACTCCTGGAAGAATATAACCTGGCCAATTCTTTCCAGAAGTTTGCTTTGCCAATTTTACAAAAATATGGTAAAAGGTCCTATCATTGACTTAGTAATTCAACTCTTAAGACTCCAAAGGAGGACCCGGGAGCAAGATGGCGGAGGAGTAGGAGGCTGAGATAGTATCAGATCCCAGAAGTTCAGCTAGATAGTTATCAAACCACTTTAAACACCTACAAACTCAACAGGAGATACAAGAGAAGAACAGCAATTCTAGGAACAGTAAATCGACTACTTTCCGGAAGGTAGGACATGCAGAAAAGTGAATCCAAAG
>JAPYYM010003384.1:0-11224 GCA_028534135.1 Potos flavus
TCCATCCATCCTTCCATATATCCATCATCCCTAATCTATCCTTCCATCCATCTGTGCCTCTGTTCACTCATACATTTTTATGTCACCCATCACCCATCCATAGACCCATCCATCCATCCATCCATCATTCATGCAGCCAGCCAGACAGCCACCCACCATCCATCAGTCTGTCCATTCACCCATCCGCCCAACCAGTTGTTTACATACTGATGCAGGCACGTGTCGCTTATCTAATCTTCCTGTGCACTCATCTGACCCCCACAGCTTCATTCATTCGTCAATTCTATGCCACCCAGATAGTCACCCATTCCACTGTCTACCCAGCTCCTTCCCCAACCCCACCAAAAGCTAACACTTAACTGATCGCTTACTGTCTGCTGGGCCCTGTTCTAAGCTCCTCACACACTCCTCCCATCCACCCTCCACCCACCTGCCCTTCCTTTGGGCTACCTGTTTGTCACCTCTGTCCCTGCCCACGCGTCTGTCTCTCCCTCCTTCCGTCGGCTTCCACCATTCCTCCTGGAGGCTCTGCAGGGAAAACCATCCTCGGGCCCCTCTCTCCCAGCAGTCCTTGACTTGTGGGCCCACAGCTCCCGCTCCCGCCGCCATGCCACCTACTCCGCGTGTCTCTGGGTCCCTTCTTGTCTCCTATGAGGACAGCACTTTGGATTTACTGTCCACGCTAAACCCAGGACGATTTCCTCTCGAGATCTGCATGGAGCCTACTTCCAAATAAGGTCACGTTCTGAGATTCCAGGTGGACGTGGATTTCAGGGGACACGGTATTCAACCGACAACAGAGGGGCGGCGTGATTTTTCTTTTAATTTCTCTGCTTTTATCAGCCTTTTCTAAAATGTCTACAATGTTAACATTCTACCTTGGTAATGAGACTAAAGTTCAAATGATTTTAATATATAGAACTAAATCACAGATTTGATCTATTAAAACAGAGGCTAAAAGGTGCCCGGCTGGGTCAGTTGGTGGAGCGTGCAACCCCTGATCTCAGGGTTGTGAGTTCAAGCCCTGCATTAGGTGTAGAGATCACTTAAAAATAAAATCTTAGGGGCGCCTGGGTGGCTCAGTGGGTTAAAGCCTCTGCCTTCAGCTCAGGTCAGGATCTCAGGGTCCTGGGATTGAGCCCCGCATCGGGCTGTCTGCTCAGCGGGAAGCGTGCTTCCCCCTCTCCTGCCTCTCCCTCCACTGGTCCTCTCTCTCTCTCTCCTCCTCTCTCAGATAAGTACAAATTTAAAAAAAGAAATAAAATCTGAAAAAAATAATGAATAGATAAATAAACAAACAAACAAAGGCTGAGGAATGGACTGTGACTTTTCTGGATATACTGGAGTCTGGATGAAGATTCCTCTCTCCTGAAAATAAGAGCTAAACTCTGTCATATTTGTTTGCTGCCTAAGAGTCCCTAGGACATGAGCGACGCTCTCTCCTTGGCATTCGTGTCCTGAGCTTTCCTGGGGGCCTGCCGCGGCACTGAGTCCTGTGCCCCGAGACTCCCGGGGGTCCCGCCCTGCGAGGGGGAGCTGCTCTCCTGCCCCGCGGTGTCCACCCTCCCTCTCAGACGATTTCAGGCCTGCTGCTGCTTTTGTTACTCTCCCAGCTGCGTCCCTCCCTCTTCCACTCCCAGCCTCGTTTTTGACTCTGAAATGCAGATGGCGGAAGGTCCGCCCCCAACGTGGGCCCTGGGAGGGGTCCGTATTGGATCCCTCAGGGCCACAGGGAGCCCGTGAAGATCTCAGTCTACAGCTGGTGATGCAGCCCCTCCGGCTGCTGTGACAAAAAGGCCCATGTAGTTGGAAACCGCTGGGCAGGGCAACCGTGGGGCTCCCTCCGTCGGCCGTGGGTGTACTGACCCTCCAGCCTGGCTCGCCGGCGGGCAGGCCAGGGCTTCGGAAGCAAGGAGAGAATGCACCCTTAGGAAACGAGAACGGCCGCGGGGGGCGGGAGGGTCTGTATTTATTTCTGTTTCTATGTCAGGATCGCTTCTCCAGCGGATGAGACAGGGACCGCGAGAGCTGCTGCTGGGTGTGTCTTTCCATGTCTCTGTCTCTGTCTGTCTCTCTGCTTCAGGACCCCCTCCCCCAGCCACCCGCCGGCTGTTCGCTAAATGGGGTGGGGGCCAGGTGCCCGTCAACAGGCCCCAGTGGGCTCGCCCCTTCCTGTCCAGTTGGGACCGGCAGCCCGGTGTCCCCATGTCTGAGTAACCCCTCTGATTCCGGTCCCCTGACGGTCGCTGGTGTCCTGCTGCCCGCCGCCAACGGCCAGGCTGTGACTCCCTCTCCGACTAGACTCTGGGCCAGTTAGGTCCCCGGCCCAAAAGATGAAGCCATGGACCCCCGAGCATGGACCGCGGGAGCGCACACGTGGGGAACACAGACACCCCAGCACACGCAGAGTGCCCCGCCTCCGTGCACACCGCACAGACATCCCCGGCGGGCGCGAGCTGGCAAGATGTCTCCACGGCCGTGTGTGCAGACAGGTGTGCAGACGGGCTCTGACGCAGGCGGGCGCAGGCGCACACGCGGAGCCTCACCTGTAGGCACGTGCACACACACACACATTCCTAAGCTCACTCTGCGCGACCGCGGGCTGCCCTCGCCTCCCACCGGGGCTTCCACTCGGGCTGCAAACGACCCGGAGCCTTCCGTCGGGGGACGTGTGACCCACGCACACCCCCCCCCCACCCCACCCCCCGCCTCTCTGAGCCTCCCTGACCGGGTGCCTCCCCACCTGCTCCAGGAACCCCGGCCCCACCCCCACCCCTGGGAATGTGTCTTAGTGCCACAGCAGGTGCTTAATAAATGCCGGTGCGGGGAGAGGATGTTGGGTGGGGGCGGGGGTAGGGTGGTCAGCCAGACGGGGTTCCACGGTGACCAGATAAAATCAGAAGGCCCCCCTACATGTGAGTTCAGCTCAACGACTAATATTTAGTATAAGTGGGTCCCGTGTGCTGGGGATCAGGGTAGTCCTCCTCCTGTGCCGACGGTCCCGGTGGGGGTCCAGCCCCCTCCGTGGGGCCTCCCCACCCGCACCGCAGCGGGATGGAGAGCTGGGAGGAGCCAAGGCCCTTGCTAGTCACCAGCAGCCGCTGGAGAGGACCGCCACTCCCGCCTAGATGGCCAGGACCTCCCCTTGCACTAAAAAGCCACCGCTTCTCGGAAGCTCAAGCTCCGCGCCGCCTCTGCGTCTCTCTGCGTCCCTCTGCGTCCCTCTGCGTCTCTCTGCGTCGCTCTGCGTCCCTCTGCGTCCCTCTGCGTCGCTCTGCGTCCCTCTGCGTCCCTCTGCGTCCCTCTGCGTCCCTCTGCTTCGCTCTGCGTCCCTCTGCGTCCCTCTGCGTCCCTCTGCGTCTCTCTGCGTCCCTCTGCGTCCCTCTGCGTCCCTCTGCGTCCCTCTGCGTCCCTCTGCGTCTCTCTGCGTCCCTCTGAGTCTCTCTGCGTCCCTCTGCGTCTCTCTGCGTCTCTCTGTGTGGCCCGGGTGCAGGCTGACAGCCCTCCAGTTCCACTGCACAGGTCCGCCCCTGATCTGTGAGGTCCTCGAGACGCTCATACAGATGGGGAAACTGAGGCTGGGGGCACACCCCAGGTCACAGCTGGGGGAAGGGGGAGGACTTATTTGAACAGCACTTGGGACAGTGACGGGGGTCCCAATGAAGGGACCCAGCCCGGAGGTGCCCGGCCAGCCCCGCACATGGCCAACCCCACGAGGCCGGGGCCAGGCCAGAGGGAGGCTTTCAATCTGCCAAAGTTCAGGGAGTAGGAATCAAGGAAGGCTGCCTGCAGGAGGGGCAGATTTACTGGGGGTGCAAAGAGGTCGTGGCTACACAGGGGTGGGTGAGCCGTTGAGGCTCCATCACTCCCCGCTGCGCAGGCAGTGCTGCCCCTCCCGACTCCCTCCCCGCCTCTCCTCTTCTCTCCCCAATGACCCCACCCCGCGAAAGCACATGCCCCAGACAGAGCCAATCAGAGCGGCCCATCCGGGGGCTGCAGGGATTGGGCCACGAGTGGCCATGTGACCTAAGCTGATCCAATCAGAGAGAATCCCAGGCCTTGAGTTGCTTTGAGGGAGGGGAGGGATGTGTCTCTCTGGCTCTCCATCTGGCGCCTGTCTCTGTCTCTGTCTCTGTCTCTGTCCTGCTGGGCAGGAGGGAGGAAAGCTGCCAGCTGCGGCCTCGGAGTCCTGGTGACTAGGCTGCGCTACTGGATCAAGCCTCACCTGCAGCTGTGTCTGTTCTTGGTTCCGTGGTTGGTGCCCTTGGAACCCAGTTCCTGCTTCTCACACCCGCAAACGTCTTACCGGCCGACGGAGCCCTGCTCATCTCAGGGAGCTGGAGGCATTTCCTGGGACTCGCCCCATGAGAGCCCTGAGGCCTCCCAGGGTTGAGAACTGAGCCAAGGGTGGGAAAAGGAGGGGGAACCACTGGCCCGTGGCACAGACCGCACCTCCCAGATGGCCACGGTCCAAACAGGCTGTGCCCAGGGAGCCAGGCGGTGCCAGGGGGCTGCGACCCCACCGGGAAGACAGACCAGGGTGGCCACGGCGGCCCACTGGCCAGAACTGGGTTTTCCCATGGAAATTTCATGGCTTTTACGTGTTGGGAGCGTGCTCGGATTGAATGAACACTGCAGACAAAGGAGACCAAGCGGGGCGGCCAGGGTGGGGCCCGAAAACCACGGGAGGGGCGGCTGGCTCGGCCCCCTCCTGGGGCGGGCTCCCCCGCGGGGCCGGGCATTCACGCTCCCGGGTAGGGGTGCTTTCTCGGGGAGATCTCGGGGCCTCGTTCAGATTCCGAGAGAGAGAAAGAGAGGCAGACAGGAGAGACACCCACAGAAGGCTGCCTCGTGAGGCCAGACCCTGACTGCTGGCCCGGGGTCCCGCCAGGCACCCAGCATGCCCAGCCCCGGCGTTCAGCTCCCAGTCGGAGGAGAGGGATCCCGCTTCCGGCTGCCTCACTAGCTATTGATCTGCTGCGGTCCCGGCAGCTGAGAGCAGGCGGGGCTCCAGGCAGAGGCCTCAGTGCTGGCCGCCGGCCTCCCTTCCTGCATGTAATCGTTAGGATTTTTCGGGAGCGGCCACCACACTGGGGGCCAGCCCAGGGACCCCGGACACTAGGGGGCAGGTGGGCCAAGGGGGGCCCACCACATCTCTGTCCCTTAGGATGAGAAGTGGGGGCAGTGGAAGGAAGGCCAAGGTCCTGGGCCCCCCTGCCCTGACCCACTGTGACCGACCGGAAGGTGTCCGCTGAGCCCTTTCCTGCAGGTGGCTTCCTGGCTCTGGGAACAGAGGGGCTCTCTTCCTGGGGCCTTGACCCTGGACCCTCCCCGGTGGTCTCCAGGGGGCTCGGTGGTGGCAAGCTCAGGCCTTGGAGCCAGCACTGCGGGATCGGACTCCTGGGATGCTCCCGGCTAACACTGGCCTCCGCTCCGCCGCTGGCGTGCACGGACCTCAGTGAGGCGGCCCCTGTCGCCCATCTCTGTCCTCAGGGGCAGGGCGGGGCAGACCCGAGGAGGGTCCTGGGGGAGCCGAGGTGAAGAAGACCACCAAACCATCTCAATCCGAGAGGCCCCGAGGCTGGAGGGGGACCCCAGCCCCCAGCCATCCACCTATGCACCCTCTACCAGGCCAGATTTTCTTGTCCTCAGAGAGTCTCTGGGGTGGGGGTGGGGGCGAAGAGAAGGGACACGCCCCATGCCCTGCCCACTCGTCGCCCGCCCCCAGGACCCTCGGCCGCAGCTCCAGTCCACTTGGGGCTGTGCCATCGACCGCTGTGCCCCGGAACTTCTCCGCTGCTTCTCAAGGCCCGAGACGCTTGGAACAGCCCAACTCCCAGGTGCAGTGAGTTGTTGCGCCCAACCCGGGGCCTCTGTGACCTACTGGCGATGGGCGACAGCCCCGCCTGTAACTCCCCAGGGGTCGGGTCCCACCGATCTCGTCTGGGGCCCTGGTTCAGACCAATCCTCCAGCGCCACCGTGGGCACAGCCCCATCCCTGGTGGAAGGCCGCCGCTGCCTCCATCGAGGGAGAAGTCGAAGCCCTTGACACTGAGGGAGGACGTCAACACGCGCAGGGGACAGGCCTGATCGGCCGGGAGCTGACCCAGTGGCTGCAGAGCCTCTAGCCACTGTTTCCGTGTGCGCAGGCGCGCGCGCGCACACACACGCGCGCCCGGTCCGGAGGGCGCGCGGCCGACCGGCCCGTGCAGCACGGACGGGACAAGGGCCTCCCTGGCCAGGGTGGGCGTTCCACCACCCAGCCAGCCTCGGGGTCGCAGGACTCGGCTCCAAGCCACCCATAAAGGCTTCTTAAACAGCCTGTCTTGGCCAACTGTCATCTCCATTAATGCGTAAAAATCATTAGGCACCGGTCCCGAGACCCCGATCATAAAGCAGCAGGTCCCCGGGGCCCCCGCCCGCCGGGCGAATGGCACCCTCCGGAAGGCTGGCGGCTCCCCCCGCGCCCCCGCCCGGCCCGGCCGCACTCGGAGCCTCTTCCCAATCGATTTTTTGAAAGCAGCTCGGGGTTCGCCAACGTTTCCGCTAGCGCTTTATGCCCCTGTTTAAAAATTCTTAATTAAGCAGGTTTTTCTGTTTACACTTGAACTAATTACACTTTTAAAACCAACAATAAAACATTAGGCCCAGGCTATTAGAGGCTCCGGTGAAGGCCTGCGGCGCGGCCGTGGGAGCAATTCAGGAACTGGGTCCTTCGGCGGCAGATAGGGGCGCCGGGTGGCAGGCGGGTGCCCGGCTTCGCTCAAGAGGGTCTCTGCGTCTTACCCGCCTTCCGGGAGGGTGGAGTGGGGGACAGCAGACGGCCACCCGGTCTGGCTTCCGCTCGCCCCAGCGGCTGCCGGAGCTATCGATCAGACTGCCCTCCCCACGGCCCGTCCTTCCGGGCATCTTCGGGATACCAGGGCCCGTGCCAGGGGAGCCCGAGGGAGGCCCGCGGGGGCCCAGGCGGAGGGCTGTGCCGCGGGGGCAGGGGCAGCCGTCCAGACAAGCTCAGGGGCCCAGTGCCGGGAGCGTTTACAGGACATAGTTGGGGCCGCTGGAGCGTTCCGTGCAGGCACCAGGGTCCCCATGTGCGTGGGATGAAGCCCCAGGCCTCGGGTGGTTACCCAAAGGTCCACCTGAGCCGGACCCAAGCCCCGAGGGCAGCCCGGCGCAGACCCCTCGGCCCTGTCGCTCGGACGGGACTGCACATCCTTGGAAAGCTCCCTGGACAGCGGCTTACGGGGCCCCGGGCACAGAACATCAGCCCGGGCCTTCCCTGACTCAGCAGCAGCCCGTGCAACACCGGGTGGCCACCCGAGCGCGCTTCCATAGCTGCTGTCTGCCTTCCACGCGGTGCGGCTCGGCGCGCACGGAATTTCCCGGTCGTGGGCCCTCGCAGGCTGTGCCCGCCAGCGGCCAGGAGAGCTCCGGCCACGTGGGGCAGGCCGCCCTGGGGCTCACTGGAGGCCTTGGCCCCAAGGAAGATTCCAGGCCCGCACGGCCACCCCAGGCCTCTCCCGGGAGCCCCTCCCCTGTCCTAGGCCTGTGACTCAGCCAGCTTACCTGGCCTCAGAGTCCTTCTGTGTCCCCATCAGTGACCATCCTGCTATGTACCCGTCTCCCAGCGAGAAACGTTGTCTCCCGCCCCCCCCCGCCCCCATATTCAGTCTCCAACATCTTCCATCTTGCCTTCTGAGTCCCTCTGGAACAGGCTCCCTCTGCAGCCCCCCAAAACCCCACCTCCTCTTGGTCTCCTACCTCTGTCCTGACTCTTCTAGACCGGCTGTAAAGGGCCAGAGAGTAAATATGTTTGGATCTGTGGGCCGGACAGCGTCTGTTAGGACTGTTCAGCTCTGTCCTTGTAGTGAAAGCACCATAGATGATAAATGAATGAGTGGGCATCGCTGTGTGTCAATAAAACTTTATAAAAATAAGCCGAGGGGCGTATTTGGCCCTTGGGCCATGGTTTGCTGACTCTCGATCTAAACCACCCCAACATTGATGTCAGGAGGCTCTTTCTCATTTGAAGACTTGGTACATACTTCCTCTGCTCTAAAACTTCTGTGCTTCTTCATTGCCTGGGGGAAAAAGTCCCACTCTCCTGGCTTGGCATGGAAGGTTCCACAAGGATTTGACCTAGCCTGTCTTCAACACTGCCCCCTTTACAGCTGTGTTCTCACGCTCTCACTGATGCTGTTCCCCCTTCCCTACACCTTCACCAGGCAAACTCCTACTCATCCCTCAAAACCCCAGCCCCTAAACCCCCTTCTCTGGGAATCCACATCTGGGTCCCAAGCAGAACCTTTAGCCATACCTTCTCCTCTGCCCTTCCATACCACAACCCAGTCTTTATTGTCTGGGCCTGGAAATATGTGTCCAGCCCTGTCTTCTCCCAATCTTGGTGATCCTTCCCAATCATGTCTTGGCCATGAACATGGGTCCCTTACACTAGCCAGCCAATCGCGTAGTATCTCCTCCTCCTGGCGGTGGTGATTGGTCCAGAAATGGACATGTGACCCACACTGGCCAATCAAAACCTTCCCTGGGATCTTTCGGTCAGCACCAGGAAGGAGGAATCTTTCCCTCCACTGCTGAGAAGCCAGAAGGCTGTGCAGGGAGGCAGGCCCCAGATGATGAAGCACGTCCCTCTTTTACTCAAACACCTTCTTGTCAAGGTACCATCACCACTGGTACATAGTAGGCATTTAACAAATGTCACCAATAAATGACGTCCACAAATAACCCGAGCCTCCCCAGTCTTCCTGCCGCTTGACTTTTCTCACAGCTCATATCACCTTCTTGCACACCTTACTTTTGAAATACTCATTTATTTCTGGTCTGGTCCAAGTCTGTTCACAGTTGTGCCCCGGACCCCGTGCGCTGGGCGGGCCACGCGATTTGCAGGACTTGTTGTGAGGCGAAAATGCAGGAAAAGAGGTGATGTTCAAGGCGCTAAACTTGGAACCCTCCCGTCTCTCCCTGCACCCGTTGTGGTTTCTTCCGTTTGCTCTCCCATGTCATTTCAATGAAGAAAGATGATCCGTTTGAATGACCAGCAGGAACGTTGCCATTTCTCTCGTGCAATGCCGATTTAAGTGCAAAGAAATCCGTGAGCGCGCCGCTTGTCCACACAGCCCTCGAAAGCTCACGGCTGCCTCTTGTGGATTAACACCACGGGAGCCGGCAGGTGCAAACGGGGAAGCCAGGAGCCAGGCCAGGCCACGTGGGCCTGTGTCCTCCCGGAGCTCTGCTCCCTTGTCCCATCGGACTCCACTCACGAACGTGAGCGCAAAGATCAAATTGGCAGGAATTTCAAGGCGGTGACAGCAGAGCATTAAATCAAGCGTGGAGCCCTGGGCAGCTGCACAGTCACGCGCCCACAAAGCCACCCCGCTAGAGAGGTCTGGTATACAGCAGGCGCTCGATAAATGCTCATTCAGGAAGGGAGTGATCAGAAGAACTTGGAGATCATCAAATCCCCCAGGGCTCAAACTGCTCCCGCAGCCTCCGAGCTATGACTGGTGTCCTAGCCGGGGGAACAGAGGTCCGCACGCCCCCGGCCGCCGGCTCCTGGCTCGCGCCCCCCGCGTTCTTCGGTCCATATTCTTCCCCCGAGGGTGAAGGTGAAGCTCAGGAACCCTGTTGGGGCCGCTGCCTGGACAACTCCAGCGGTTCGAACGAGTCTCGAATGTAGAGTCCCCGCACCAGCGGGCGAGTCCACTCCCGGGCGTCCACCCCGAAGGTCGGGAAACGGCCTCGGACGGCAGCCGGAGGGCGCCTGTGCGCAGCCGCGCGGCCAGCAGCCGGGAGGCCGGACCCACCTGGGGCCGCGGGCACACGAGCCTGCTCCGCGGTCAGGCAGAGGCGGCGTGAGCGCACGGAGCACCGCGCAGCCGTTCGTGCCCACGCTTAGCTTTACGCTATCTCCATTTCACCTCGCTTTTTATTTTTATTTTTTTAAAGATTTCACTTACTTATTTATTTATTTGGAGCGAGCGCGAGCGGGAGGAGGGGCAGAGAGAGAGGAAGAGAAAATCCTGCAGCAGACTCCCTGCTGAGCGCAGGGCTGGATCCCACGACCCTGAGATCAAGAGTCACCCAGGCGCCCCATCGCCTCGCTTTTTAAAAAATCCGGGGTTGCATGCTGAGGCCGCAGGCCCCGCCGGCCCCATCCCGGGGCGGGGGGGGGCGGGGGGGGGCGCCGTCTGTCCCAGGAGCCGCCGCCGGGGTCCGAGCCCGCTCCAAACCACCTCCCGGCCGCGGTGCGGGGGCTCCAGGCGCACGTCCTCGCCCACACGTGCTCTGTCCTGGCTTTGGGCTGTCCGCCTCCTAAAGACGCTCCCGTGGGTGTGAAATCTGCTATTTACGCAGAAAGTGCGGAGCCGGAGGTGTTAAGCTAAGCCAGCTTGACGTGCCCGGGATTCCCAGACGCGCCCATCCTGAGGGGCAGGGCATTGGAGGAGCAGGTCACCCCACGAGCGGAGCGCAGGCCAAGGCGGGGTGACGTGCTTTTCTCCCAGTGCTGCCCACCAGGTGCCCAGAGCCCCACCTTCCTGCCGCGGGTGGGGAGGGGGCGCGAAACCACAGGCCAGTCAGCAGTCCCTGCACAAGGACAAGCACCTCGCCTCCTGGGGGTCTCACCCAGGGCCACCCTGTGCACAAAAAGCCTGGAGCCTGGGGGGGGGGGCTTTCCCAGCCCAGACAGACCTCCAGGCGGCCCCACCACTCCAGGGCTGTGGACCAAGAGCCTGGGAGGTCTCCTGGGCTGAGTCCATTTCCTGGAGGAGGAGGGGACCCAGAGATGCCCCGCTTCGGAGGCACGTCTTGTGTCCAGCGCCCCCCTCGGGCCTGCGGGAGGAGAGCGGTCCATTCCTACCGCCTGGACAGCGGGGGAGGCAGGATCCGAGCGGCGCCCCGACTTTGTGCTGACGGCTGAGAATGCTGGCTTCACGGGCTTGGCAGCCCGAAGCAGCGAGCGCACCGGGGAGGGACGGACGAGGTGAGCTCAGGACAACAGGGACACGGGGGAGGGGCGTGGGTGGGCTCTGGGTGTGGAGGGCAGGACGGGGCCCCTCGGGGACAGGCGGGAGGCGGGTGACATTGCCGGGGACGGCTGGGGGGACGCTGTCAAGGGCTGGCGTCAGGCCGGTCCCAGCCTCGAGCCCCCGACCACCCGTGTTTCTGCCCAGACGTCTTGCAGTCAGTGGGCGGGGGTGGGGGC
>JAPYYM010003385.1:0-11223 GCA_028534135.1 Potos flavus
GGCCACAGGACAGACGCCAGAGCTGGCACGGACCTTAAAGGCCATCTGGTCAGTGCCCTAGTTTGTAGTTAAGGAAACCGGAGCCCAGAGGGGCCAAAACCTCGGCGGCGATTCAGGTCGGCCAACTGCCCACGGAGCAGCTCCCCCCCGCCCACCCAGAGTAATACGTGAGACTCGAACACTCTCAGGGTGGCCCAGGGCCACAGTCCCACGGGTGGCCCACACAGCACCCCACGGGGGCTCTCTGGGGGCACACTCATCCTGATGAGGCATGCGCCTTTGCCACGGGCAGGTGTGTGTCCTTGACAGCTTCTCCAAAACTCAGACAAATCAGTGTCTCTCCTGCCCTCAACCCCTCGACTGCAGCCTGGGGGCTGCGCTGCCCTCCGTCCGTCCGTCCATCTGCTACTAGGGCTCCGCATGGCAGGAAGGGGCCTGGAGTCCGCGTGCTGCTTCTCTGGGTCAGTGCAGGGTGGGAAAGTGTCCTGCCACACACTAGTCAGATCAGTAACGACACGCTCACGTGCTCTGTACGCAAGAATACTCGCGAAGGGAGCATTCTGCAGACGGAACGTTCACAGAAGAAATAGGATACAAAACTGCATGTCCAGCTTCCTGCCTCCAATACAGGAGGATCCTATCCTCCGATCATACAGGATTCTATGTATGTGCGTGACAGTACTGCAAGGAAGCGTACGTTGACAGGGGTTCTCTTTGGACTGAGAGCGAATGGAGGCCCCTTTAAAAAACAGTTCCTGAATTTTCTAGAACAAACATGTGTTATCTTTATCTCTACAAAGCCAAGGATTTTCTGGTTAAAGTACAGGAGAAAGGTGAGCACCCTTTCCAGTTTTCTTCCCGCACTCCAAGGACCATATCGTGGCAAAGATGAACAAGCACCCCACCGTCCCAGGCAATAAAGAAGCTGGACAAGGCTCATCTCCTCCCTGACGTCTGGTCTTTCCCCAGACTTTAGCACAGCAGCCTTGCCCCCTCCAGGCCTGGAGGCCAACACTGGTTACACAAGGCTCAGGCCCATGTCCGCCCAAGCTCCCCTCCCAGGCCCTCGCTGGGGGAAGCCTGTGCCAGCCTCAGAGCCTGACATTCCCTGCGCCGGCCCCCCCTGCAGCCACTAGAGTCGGGGAACAGGTGGAAATTCTCGCAGAAACACTGGTGGTCTTGCCAGTCCCCAACTAAGCAGCGTCCCAAACTCAGAGCAACAGCTGTAAACCAGCCAAAGATATCTTCGGTAGAAACACACGTGTGACCTACACACACACTGCTTTGGTCTCTTTGGAAAAAAGTATTTGGGGGGCACCTGGGTGGCTCAGTGGGTCGAGTGTCTGACTCCAGCTCAGGTCATGATTTCGGGGTCCCGGAATCTTTGAGCCCCACGCCTGGCTCCCCACTCAGCAGAGAGCCTGCTTCTCCCTCTCCCTCTGCCCCTCCCCTGACTTGTGCTCTCCTGCTCTCTAATAAATAAAATCTTTTAAAAATTATTCTTATTTTTATTGCTTTGTCAGGTAGCTACTAACGGAGAGCACACAGAAACGTCCAGGGCAGTAGGGCAGAGACACAGGTAGGGAGTGAACGTGGGAAGCCTCCCTCTGCAAAAACTCAAAAGATTAAGTAAGACCCTGCCAGCTGGGTTCAAATCCTAGTGCTCTCGTCACCAAAGGCACCTAACGGGACAAGTGGCTTAACCCCCTGAGCCTCAGTTTCCCATTACTGCGCCGGGTAAAAGTAATAGCTACTTTCGTGTGACTGCAGCTGTAGCGAGACATTGTATATGACACACTTCAAGTTCACCATCAGCAATGCTTGTGGTGCCCGGCTGGCTCAGTCTGACGAGCATGTGACTCTTCATCTCGGGGTCATGAGTTCAAGCCCCATGTCGGGTGTAGAGATTACTCAAATAAATAAAACTTTAAAAAATAAAGATGAAGGGGTGCCTGGGTGGCTCAGTGGGTTAAAGCCTCTGCCCTCGGCTCAGGTCATGATCTCAGGGTCCTGGGATCGAGCCCCGCATCGGGCTCTCTGCTCGCCGGGGAGCCTGCTTCCCCTCTCTCTCTCTGCCTGCCTCTCTGCCTACTTGTGATCTCTCTCTCTCTGTCAAATAAATAAATAAAATCTTTAAAAAAATAAAAAAATAAAGATGAAAAATAACTCAGAGGCCAAGGGAGGGGAGGCCTCTCATTTGGCAAACCCCGTGTGTGCGGTGGGACTGGGAGCAGCCGTGGAGGCGCTGAGGGGCGGGTGACAGGCCTGGTAACACACACCAGGCCTCCAGGCACAGTGAGTGGCAACCTCCAGCCCGGCTCTTTCTTCGGCTGCTCTTTCTCCGATAGACAGGAAAGGGCATTCATTTCATCCATCCCCCCGTGCATGCACCAAGTAAGACCCTAGACTTGGTGCACAGCCACCTGAACACCAAACCATGCAGAATTTTCCCTGAAACCCTGAAATGACTTGTATCCCACTCTGTAGCAAATGATCCTCCAAGCCCCCCACTTCCAGCCCCAGACCTAAAGGCCCCAATCACACACCCCAGGAAGGAATCGGGACCGCCAGCCTGCCTGCCCGCCCGCTGGGTGGCTGAGGCTGCAGCTCTGAGCTGGCCCCAGGACCCCTGCCCCTTCACCAGCTGGGCCCAGAAAACACAGCTGCCGACACACCTGCCTGCTCCCTCGCAGCCACCTTCGGGCAGAGGGGCCCCTGAGGCACCCACCCCTGGAGCAGCTTATCCAGAGCCTTTAATTACTGCTGAAAGCACTGGAGGCTCAGGTGTCTACACAACGGACATCGAGGACATCCACACCAGAAGCCAGGGCCAGGCCTGGTCAAGTTCCTGCCCATCCGGCCCCAAAGCCCAGGGTGACCATTAGGCTGGCCCTGCAACTGCTCTGGAGGGGATCTTCTCAGGCCCTCCATCTGTAAATGGGGACGCTGCTAGTCCACGAACCCACAGCTCATCCCTCAAAAAGGAACTACTCATTAATTCAGCAGACAGGAGCATTTCATCCGACTGCCCACGGGCTGAGGTCTGGTGCCAGGGCTGGACAGCAGACCCCCTGGGCGGGTTCCGAGCCTGGCTCTGCGCTATCCTACCTGGGTGGCCTTGAGCAGCCGCGTTAGGTCTGCGGGCTGAGTTTCTTCATCGGTAAAATGTGGGGTGGGGACTGGCCTCTGTCTCAGTTTCCTTCAGCTTCAAAAGCTAGATTCTGGGAGTCTCCGCACGGCTGTAGAGCGGCCAAGCACCGCTGATAGCGAAATCGCCGGCGGCAGGCCCGACCTGCGGCCGGTTCCCCACCCTGGCCTCAGTCCCTCGCCTAGCCCCTGCCCGGAAGGCCCATCGGCCGGGGAGCCGAGGCGGCCCCCGCGCGGGGAGGACCGCGTGCCCGCGCCTCCCAGACCCACGTGCGGGGCTCCTTGAAATGCCCGGCCCTCCGGCGGGCCGCGCCGCGCCCACCACCAGCGCGCGCAGGCCCAGGCCTGGGGGCCGCTCCGCGCGCTCCCCCCACCCCCGAGGCCCCGCTCAGCCCCTGCCGCGGCCGCCGCTTCCCCGCGCGCTCCCCTCGCCGCCCCTGCGCGGGCCGCAGAGGCCGCACAGGCGCGCGCAGGCACCGCAGCCCCGCGCTGGGGAAGGGGCCGCGGCCCGCCGCGGTGAGGGGCGTGCGGGGGCCGCCACCCGGTCCGCGCGCCGCGGCGGGAGACCCGGCCCGGCCCGCGCGCCCCAGCCCCGCTCGCTCACCTGCTCCGCCGCGGCGCTCCGGCGCTGTTTACCCGGCTGGCCGAGCGCCCGTCCCGCCGGGACCCCGGCGCCGGCGCAGACCCCGCCCCGGCTCCGCCCCGGCCCCGCCCCGGCCCCGGCTCCGCCCAGGTCCCCGCCCACGGCCCCGGCTCCGCCCCGGCCCCGCCCTGCCTGGAGCCGGGCCCGCGGGGCCTGACCTGCTCTTGCGGCGCCGCGGGGACGCGGGGGCACACCTGACATGGGACAGTGCACTGACCTCAGAAGGAGCGGAGGCCGGGCCTGTGATCGCATAGGGGCCTGGCCGCTCCGTGGAGCCGCAGCGCATCGCTTGCAGGACACCTCCTGCCTTGTAGTGTTGAGTCCCTGGTCTCCCCCTTCCGCCCTCCCTACCCCCAAGGCTTTGCTCGCATTAAGGGACCTATAGTGGCCTGCTGTGAGCTAACATCACGACAATATTCCTGCTCTATTTTCTAGAACCTCAGAGCCACTAGGAGCTCTAGATACAATTGTACAGGGATGAAATTGCTACCGATGACCTGTGAATTGGCGGGACGAGTTATGGCTCCTGGATTTGGGGGTCCACGGGGCGAGCTGAGATTGTGAGCAATTTGACATTTCTGAATGGCTTCGCTTTTTTTTTTAATTAAGGTAAAATTCGCATAACATAAAATTAACCTTTTTAAAGTGTACAGTGACATTTAGTACATTCGTAGTATTGTGCAATCCCAGCCACCGGTCCCTAGTCCCGAAACCTTCCCGTCCCTGGAAAACCTCCTACCCGTTACACAGTTTTTCTCATCCCCTTCTCCCCCAGCCCCTGGCAATCACCAATCAACTTCTATCTCCATGTATCTACCTATTCTGATATTTCATATAGATAGAATCAGACAGTATGTGACCTTTGGGGTCTGGCTCTTTTGATTAGTGTAATGTCTTCGAGGGTCATCCTTCCCGTGGCATATATTAGCCTTCATTCCTTTTCACGGCTAAGTAATACTCTGTTGTACGTACATCCCACTATTTGTTGATCACTCGCTGATCGACATCTGGGCTGTTTCCACCCTTTGGTTATTGTCAGTCCCGCTACTGTAACCATGTGTGTGCCTGTGTTTGAGCACGTTTTTCAATTATTTGGGGTACAGATCTAGGAGTTGACTCTCTGGATCATATGGAAATTCTATGTTTAACTTTTTGAGGAATCACCAAACTGTTTTCCACGGAAGATGAGCCATTTTACATTCCCACTGCCATCAATAGAGAATTCCAATTTCTCCACGTGGCCCAACATGTTATTTTCCATTTAAAAATTATTATTATTATTATTATTATTGCCTTCTCAGTGGGTACGAAGGGGTACATCATTCCGGTTTTGGTTTACATCTTTCATGGGCTCATTGGCCATTTAAGTATGTTCTTTGGAGAGATATCCAAGTCCTTTGCCTATTTTTTTGCCCATTTTTTAAAATTTTATTTTATTTTTTCAGTGTTCCAAGATTCATTTTTCATGCACCACACCCCGTGCTCCATGCAATATGTGCCCTCCTCAATACCCACCACCAGGCTCGCCCAACCCCCTCCCCTCCTCCCCTCCAAAACCCTCAGTTTGTTGCTCAGAGTCCACAGTCTCTCATGGTTCATCTCCCCCTCCGATTTCCCCCAATTCACCCTTCCTTTCCTTCTCCCAATGTCCTCCATATTCTTCCTTATGCTCCACACCTAAGTGAAACCATATGATAACTGACTCTCTCTGCTTGACTTATTTCACTCAGTGTAATCTCTTTCAGCCCATTTTTAAATTTGGTTATCTTTTGTTGCTGAGTGGCACGAGTTCTTTACCCATCTGGATACCAGACCCCTATCAGTACACAGTTTGCAAATATTTTCTCCCACACTGTGGGTTATCTTTTCACTTTCTGGTAATGTCCTTTAATGTACACATGCCTTTAGTTTTTATTAATTTCAGTTGATATTTTTTCTTTCATTGCTTGTGTGTTCCGTGTCACATCTAAGAATCTGTTAATAGTCATGAACATTTACTTCTGTGTTTTCTTCTAAGAGTTTTTATAAGAGCTCCTATATTTAGGTGGTTGATCCATTTTGAGTTAATTCTTGTATATGGTGTGAGGTCTGGGTCCAGCTTCATTCTTTTGCATGTGAATATCCAGTACCATTTGTTAAAGAGACTGTTCTTTCCCCAATGAATGGCCTTGGCCCCCTTGTCAAAAATCAATTAGCCATAGACAAAAGGGAAAAAAAATGTTTTTTAAAAGCTGTTTAAATGGGGGGCACCTGGGTGGCTCAGTTGGTCAGGCTCTTGATTTTGGCTCAGGTCATGATCTCAGGGTTGTGGGATCAAGCCCTGAATCAGGCTCCTTGCTCAGAAGAGAGTCCGCTCAAGATTCTCTTCCTCTCCCTCTGCCCCTCCCCTCCACGCTCTCTCTCTCTAAAATAAATAAATAAATCTTTAAAAAATAATAAAATAGGGGTGCCTGGGTGGCTCAGTCATTAAGCATCTGCCTTCAGCTCTGATCATGATCCCAGGTGCCCTCGAGTATCTCCTTCTAATCCTTTCCCCCACTGCAAGCCTTATAGTAATGCCCCCACTTTCCTTCCTGATTTTAATTATTCGCAGCTTCTCTCTTTTTTCTTAGTCAGTTTTAGCTAAAGATCCATCAATGTTGTTGAGCTTTTCAAATTTTTCATTTAATTTGTTGTACATTTCAGCTCCAGAATTATTGTATTTGGTTCCTTGTAATAATTTCTATCTCTCTTGATATCCTCTGTTTGTTTATATTTAGATTGTTCTCTAGCTGCCTTTAGTTCTCTGTCCAAAGTTTCTTTTAGCTATTTGAGCAAATTTTTAAAAAGATTTTTATTTATTTATTTGAGAGCGAGCGCGCGCGCGCATGCGCGCGCACAAAGTGTGGGGGAGGGGCAGAGGGAGTCCCCTGCTTAGTGGGGAGCCGAACTTGAGGCTCAATCCCCAGACCCTGGGATCATGACATGAGCTGAAGACAGATGCTTAACTGATGGAACCATGCGGGTGTCCTGCTATTTGAGCATATTTAAGAGAGTTCTTTTATGTATGTATGTATGTATGTATGTATGTATATATGTATGTATGTACAATTGGTGGGCAGCAAAGCAAAGTTTATTGAGTGATAGTAAAGTCTATTGAATGATAGAGTACAAAACTCCCGGAGAGGGAGGGGACCCGAGAGGGTTGGCCAAGACAGTTCCTTTAAAGTCTTGGTCTTAGGGAGCCTGGGTGGCTCAGTGGGTTAAAGCGTCTGCCTTCGGCTCAGGTCATGATCTCAGGGTCCTGGGATCGAGTCCTGCATCGGGCTCTCTGCTCAAGCGGGGAGCCTGCTTCCTCCTCTCTCTCTGCCTGCCTCTCTGCTTACTTGTGATCTCTCTCTGCCAAATAAATAAATAAAATCATAAAGTCTTGGTCTTGGAAATCCAAAATGTGGGCTTCTTCCGGGATGGTTTCTGTCAATTTCTTTTTCTTCTGAATGAGTTATGCTTTTCTTTCTCTTTGTTTGCTTTGTAACTTTTTTGTTGAGAATCGCATATTTTGAATATTATAATTCTGGAAATCAGGTTCTGTTCCCCCTTTGAATGTTTTGCTGTTATTTCTCATTAGGGGTTACAGTCATCCATTCGTTTAGTGACGTTTCCAAATTATTATTATTTTTTGCACCCTGTATCCCTTATCATGTGTAGTCACTGAGGTCTCGGTTCCATTATCTCATCAGCCAGCCACTGACCAAACACAGATTTCCTTAAACAGCTGGAGCCAAACAAAACAAAACAAAACAAAAAACAAACTAAAAGAAAACACTCTCTCGGTCTTTGATCGTCTCTGAGCCGGACATTTCTGCTGCACCTAGCTAGGACACCTGCCACTTTGCCCTAGCCTTTACTTCCTACTCGTATGGATCTCAGAGACCCGCCAAGGTGCAAGCCTAGGGTCCTCTCGGGTTTTTTCTGAGCATGTTTCTGGCCCTGGGCACATGTTTTATAGTCTAGATTCCCTGGTATATGAAGCAGCCCTACAAAACCCTTCCTCCCCGGTATCTTCCTCCTCGGTCTCCTTTTTCCCAGTCTTTCTGGTTTGTCGGTTGCTTACCCCATCTGCCCTCCCTTGCACCAGACAGCTATGGGTAGTAAATGTCTTTAAAGGCCTTCAGCAGACATTCCCTGGGGAGCTGCTCCAGCCGGGGGATGACGCAAAGGTCAGCAGTCCCTCACAGAACTGCCAGCCAGATCAAAATGCACAACCACGTTTTTGAGAGCAAGTCCCATATCAGGGCTCCAGGGACCCCGGCTGTTGTCCCCAGGGCTATTGCTGGGCTGGAGAACAGGCAATGGCAGGCAGGTGAGCAAAAATATTGCAACATTTTCTTACTGAATTTAGCTGCTTTTTTCTTCATTAATCATTCCCCTGCTTGCTCTAGATTTTTTTTTATTAGATTCCAGAGTTCCAAAGAAAAAAAAAAAAAAAAAGGCTGATTCTATCAGTGTTTGCCAGTTTAATGGTTGCTTAAATGGAGGAACCGATGCTTAGAATTTCTTATCTGCCATTTTCCATAACGTCTTCATGAGTAGCCTCACTTTTAGCACTGGTCACTATCGATTGCAATTTTCTCCTGGATACTGTGCTCTCCTTATTTCCCTTGTGTCTGGTGACTTCTCTTCCTCTGCCCATCCTTGTTTCCAGGCCTTGGGGGTTGTGGGGGGCGGGGGTCCTGACCTCACTCTATACACTCTTCTAGGGAAATCCAACCACTCCCAGAGCTGCCACCTCTGTGTTGATGAAGCCTGCCACCGAGTCTCCAGTTTAGTCCTTAGAGCCCCAGGTATGTGGACAACTGCCCCCAGACCGCTCTGCTTAGAAATCCCACAGGCTATTCTAGTAAATCCATGTAAGTAAGTTCTGCCTAATAGGACGGAACAAGAAGGGGCATATCCTTACTCTTATTCTTCTTGCTATCTGGAGTACAGAGGTGGTAGCCAGAGCTCAGGCTGCCATCTTGGAGAATGATGACCATGAGGATGGTGAAACACAAAATAGAAGGCGTTCTGATGATTGCGGAGGCACTAGCTTAGAATCGCTTACCTCCTTAGCCTCAGGGACGGAAAAATAACCTTTACCCTGTTTAGGTAATTGTGATTTAGTGATTCCCTCACATGGAGCTAAACAAAGCTTACTTAATACTCTAGGCCTTGGGTGCCTGGGTGGCTCAGTGGGTTAAGCCTCTGCCTTCAGCTCAGGTCATGATCTCAGGGTCCTGGGATCGAGCCCCACATCGGGCTCTCTGCTCAGTAGGGGGCCTGCTTCCCCCTCTCTCTGCCTGCCTCTCTGCCTACTTGTGATCTCTCTCTGTCAAATAAATAAATAAAATCTTTAAAAAAAAAATACTCCAGGCCTTTCCTGCTCCCTCCCCCTTATGCCGTTGGCTCCACCAGCTTCCCTAAACTATCCTCACACAGTGTTTGCTGCAAGCTATTACAAGGGCCTACTCACTTGCCCCCCTCACTACCTGAGAACATCTCCAGAGCAGGGACTGTCCCTTTCTCAGATTCTTGCCACGTGATCAGATTCTTTAAGGCAAGAAAGGGAGGGATTGAGAATGGGCATTGGCTGCATCCCAATTAAATGTGCTTTACCATTTATTCGTCTTAATTGTTGGAGCAACTCTGTGAGGGGAGTGCACCGTTCTTGCTCCCTTGCACATGGGGAAATGGAGGTTCGCAGAGATGAAGCTGTGCCTCAGATGGGCGTGGGTGACGAGTGGCAGCACTAAGTGTGGAACTCAGGTCTGCATGGCCTGACACAGCAGCCCCCTCTCCCTCAGCTAGAAATGTCCACGTCAGGGCAGTGGCAGTGCCAGCGTGAGTGATCCCTGATGAATTAATTCCCTTTGTGGTTCTCCTTTGAGGTCACCGGTGTCAGCTGCTTTTCACATGCTGGTCTGTGAGGGGTAGGGAAGCTCCTTCCTGAGCCTACTCAGTCTGGCATGGGATGGCTTCCCCCTCAGGTTCTGGCGTTGGGGTGGGGGGTACTGTGTTTTCTTTTCACCCTGGGAGACGGCGAACTCGAGAACGAGGTGTACCTGGATTTGAAATCCATTTCTTCCGCTTATTACTGCATGACCCAGGACAGGTACTTAGCCTCGCTGGGGCTCCATTCCTCATCTGGGAAGGGATAATGACATCTGCAGAAGACGGTGGGGAGGATTAAAAAGGAAATAGGATAACAGCGGCCTCCAGCAAATATGAGCCATTCTCCTGCCTCTACCTCCTGCCTCTGTTGGAGGGGGGGATTGGATAGACTGCGTTACTGTTCGAAAATATTCTGCGCCACTCACTTCTGGGGCACCATTTTCTTCTGCTGAGCAGGACTGGCCATGTGACTTTGACCAATGTCAACAGAAGGGCTGTGGGACGGCTCTGAACAGAAGCTCTAACATCCTGGGCATGTTCCCCAACCTCCCCCACCCCCAACTCTTATCCTTCTGTCAGGAGATCAGCTGTGTTCCAGAAAGATGCAGCTTCGCTAGAGTGGACCCACAGCTAGCATGCAAAGCCCTGTCCTTCTAGCAATAGACACATCTGCATTGTCATAAGCCACTGAGACCCACAGACATTTGTCACTATTGAGTAGCCTAGGCTGATCTGATTGATACCTTTGGCATTTAGCATCCTACAGTTCCGTGCGATATTTTTCTTTGTAAGCTTTTCTGGAAGGTTCGTTTAATGCATTTATGGGTTTGGTGGTGGGTACTTCAAAAATAAGCAGTTACTTCTTGTTCTAGAATAAGCAGTTTCGTATTGTAAAGATTGTGTACTTTGTAGAAGACATTTTTTCCATCTTGGGTCTTTTTCTGGTATTTCTTCTGCAATTTTTTTCCTTGACACCTGGACATGGGGCTCTCTAGTTCTGAGCGATATATGAGGCCTCTAATGAGGTTTGCAGGGCCCCTCGCATAGTAGGGGGTAGCATTCAGGTCCTGAGACATCTCCGTCTTACACCCCAGATAGTTATATAACTAACGCGTCCTTCTCTGGTCATAAACCTATAGAGTCGAGGTTTGTTTAATGCTGAAGGAATTTCATCACTAAGCACTCTGCTCCTAGCAAATACCCAGTTATCAGCAAACTTACGAAGAGACTAGACTAGGTCACCTGCCTTCTTTCTTTCCCGGGGCACGTCCTTCCAGAATCGGAGAAGGAGTGGGTCACAAGCCAGCTGCTTTACTTCTTTCTTCCGCATTTTCCAAGGCAGCTGCTTGTATTTTAATATTCTGGGGGGAACGCTTGAAGTTTAAAAAGATGTTTATTGTAATTCAGGACATTTCTGGTAACGATAATGACAGAGCAGCCTATACGAGTCTAATCTTCTAACAGACGACAATGATAACTCTAGACAAAATGTTTTAGAAATATATCATTTTAAGGTACTGGAG
>JAPYYM010003386.1:0-11218 GCA_028534135.1 Potos flavus
TTCCACTGTGTGTATATATACCACATCTTCTTTATCTATTCATCTGTTGATGGACATCTAGGTTCTTTCCATAGTTTGGCTATTGTGGACATTGCTGCTATAAACATTCGGGTACACATGCCCCTTCGGATCATTACATTTGTATCTTTAGGGTAAATACCCAGTAGTGCAATTGCTGGGTCTAAAGGTAACTCTATTTTCAACTTTTTGAGGAACCTCCATACTGTTTTCCAGAGTGGCTGTACCAGCTTGCATTCCCACCAACAGTGTAGGAGGGTTCCCCTTTCTCCGCATCCTCGCCAACATCTGTCATTTCCTGACCTGCTAATTTTAGCCATTCTGACTGGTGTGAGGTGGTATCTCACTGTGGTTTTGATTTGTATTTCTCTGCTGCCGAGTGATGTTGAGCACTTTTTCATGTGTCTGTTCTGCCTGATCTTTTCAACTGTAAAACAGGGCTATGATACACTTCACAGTACTTTGTGTTTTTGTTTTGTTTTGTTTTGTTTTTCACAGTACTTTCTGAGTACTTATATTAGATGTGTGCATAACTCAGTGCCGGTCACATAATCAGAATCTAATCAATGTTAGTTAAATTAAGAAAATGGTTTACAAGTCTGTTAGGCCTAATTGGCATCTAATTATTATTTTAATTTGCATGTCCCTGATTTCTCCTGATTCTGAGCATCTTTTCACATTTGGATTTACTCTTTGCTGAGTTCATATTCTTTGCCCATCCATTTTTCTGTTGAATTCCATGCTCCCTTAATGTGAATTTCTAAGAGCACTTTGTATATTACAGATTTAAACCTCCTTACGAATATTTTTCTAAATTTATTGCATATCAACCTTAATTATAACTTTTGTATGCAGGCTGTTTTTTTTATTTTGACAAATGTCTATCTTTTTGAGAAGAATGTGTATTCTGCCGTTCTGGGGTGAAGTATTCTATAAATGTCAATTAGATCCAGTTGACTGATGGTAATATGAAGTTCAACTATATCCTCACTGATTTTCTGCATGCTAGCTCAATCAATTACTGAAAGAAGGTTGTTGAAATCTCCAACCATAATAGTGGATTTGTCTATTTCTCTTTGTAGTTCTATCCATTTTTACCTTAGCTATTTTAACGCTCTTTTTTTAGATGTACACGTTAAAGGTTGTATCTTTTTGGAGAACTGACACCTTTATCATTATGTAATGCTCCTCTCTATCCCTAATAATTTTCCTTGTTCTGAAGTCTGTTTTGCCTGAAGATAGCAACTATAGCTTTCTTTTGATTAGTATTAGCTAGGTGGGTATTTCTCCATTCTTTTACTGTTAACCTATCTGTGTCTTTATATTTAAAGTTGGTTTTATGTATGATTCCTGAGAAAATGGAGCATTAGTAAGGGCTGTGGGCTTTCTCCCTCCCAAATCAACCCTGAGTAACTAGAGAAATAAGGAAGCAGGGTCGAAGAGTAAGATAAAAAACTGAGAAAACCCTAGTAAGAGTTAGAAGTTTTTATGTTTTGTTCCTGGCACTTCCCTCCACTGCTTTGAGACAGTCAGTGCCAGACAACTGATCGCTACAGACATCATTAGCAACAGCTTCCCAGTATAGAATAATACAAAGGGTCTGTTGAAGGGAGTTGCTGATGAAAAACAGTGTGAGGCTGACCAGTTACTCTAGAGAATTGAGACATTCACTCCCCTACACCTTCCCCAAACCTCTGGGGTTTTGGTTGATTATAAGGGCCTTCATCTAGACTGTGAGCTTTAAGGTAAATCCTCACCAGAGAAGTTGTCAACAGTAGCAACAGAGATAGAGCACTATAGCTCCTCTGTGGTACCTGGAGCTCTCTGCTCTCTAATCTTTAAACTTGCGGGAAGAGATAAAAACTAGGGTCTGCCCTTTTTCTCTTCCTCCATATCCATTATCAGAAAGGGTATAGTAGAGGGGCACCTGGGTGGCTCAGTCAGTTAAGTGCCTGCCTTTGGCTCAGGTCATGGTCTCAGGGTCCTGGGATGGAGGCCCATATCAGGCTCCCTGCTTCTCTCTCTCCCTCTGCCCTTCCCCCTACCTTCACCCCCACCCCTGCTCATGCTCTCTCTAGGGTGCTCTCTCAAGTAAATGAAATCTTAAAAAAAAAGGGTAGTAGAGAACATAAGCTTGTGAACCAAATATCTAGACACCTGAGGGGTATGATCACTATGTAACACAACAAATTACATTAACATATACCAACTGAAGCAGAATTATAAGCATATAGATATTTTTAAAAATATTTTAAGTTTAAGAATTTAAAAAACAATTCAATTAATCATTCAACAAAATTTTACTGAGCACCTACTAGTGTCAGCCACTGAGGAGTCATCAGTGAATAAGATAGACAAAAATCTTTCTTCTTGCGTATTTTATTTTCTAGTGGTAGGAAATGGCATAAGGGACAGAGACAAAAATACCAAACTTACTATCTAACTAAGGAATAAGCCATTTTAGAAAGTAATATTTGCTATAAAAATAAAGTAGGATAAAGCCAATTGGGATTGCTGAAAAGGGTCACAATTTTAAAATGAAACTAAGCCTAAAATAGGAATCAAGAGGATGCTGAGTGGGAGGTTAGTAATATATAAAGAAGGAACAAGAAATCATTAAAAAGCCATGGAGACTATTAGGTATGGAAATATGAGTTTAAAGAACATCATATATAAATTAAAATAAAATAAAATTTAAAAAAAGAACATCATAGATGGATAAATAGCAGGGTTGATCAGATCTTAGAATGCTTTTGAGGTACAGAATATCTTTATGTAGCTACAATCTCTAGATTTTTCCCCTTGTGGTACCTAGTGCTTTCATGTTTGAAAAACATAACACTTAAAATATTTTCAATTACAAAATATTTGTACATGGTAACACATTCAAACAAAACAGAAGTAGAGTAGAAAGTAAAAGACCTCATCAACACCTCTCCATTATCCTTTACATAGAAGTAGTCATTTTTCTATGTATCCTTCCAGAAATTTTCTATGTATAATCAAATATGCATATATACCTGGTTTAAAAAATGTGTAAATAGAATATTTTCTGCAGCCTGCTTTTTCTTTTCCCATATTTGGATCTACTCCAGAGATTGAGGTTTTAAATGACAGTAAGAATTTCTTTTAAAAGGCAGAATTATAGAGATAATAAAAAGATCAATGGTTAAAAAAAAAAAGAGATTGGTGGTTGCTAGGGGGTGGGGGAGAGTAGGGATGAACAATGGAGGAACATAGGGCATTTTTAGGTCAGTGAAACTATTCTGTATGATCCTATAATGCTGGATACATAACATTATACATTTTTCAAAACCTACAGAACTGTACAGAACAGAGTGAACCCTAGTGTAAACTATGAACTTTAGTTAATACTAATGTATCAATATATTGGTTTATCAATGATAACAAATATACCACACTAATACAAGATATTAATAATAGGAGAGTGTGTGTGTGATGTGGGAACTCTGTATTTTCTGCCCAATTTTTTTTGTAAACACAGAACTGCTCCAAAAAAAAAAAAAAGCCTATTAAAAAAATTTCATTTAGAAAAACTATTTTGTAAACTATTTTTGTAAAGCTCTGTATAGGATATTTTAGAGTTGCAGGCTATACGTCAAATATTAGGCGTGCTGTAGCTATGGTCCAAACATAAATTGATTAGCTCTAAGATAGCAAATTAAATTAGTTTGAAAAGATTTGCTAATACTGCACCTTAGAAATTTTAAGTGGAATCTACTGTGTTCTTTTGTTTTAGTAGGCTTCATGCCCAGCATAGAGCCCAACATGGGGTTTGAATTCATGACCCTCAGATCAAAACCTGAGCTGAGATCAAGAGTCGGATGCTTAACTGACTGAGCCACCCACATGCCCCAGAAATCTTAAGTGGAATTTAATGTTTGTGATTTAAAGAAGTAATCTGGGGTACCTGGGTGGCTCAATGAGTTAAAGCCTCTGCCCTTGGCTCAGGTCATGATTTCAGGGTCCTGGGATCGAGGACCGCATCGGGCTCTCTGCTCAGCAGGGAGCCTACTTCCCCCTCTCTCTCTGCCTGCCTCTGCCTACTTGTGATCTCTCTCTCTCTGTCAAATAAATAAATAAAATCTTTAAAAAAAAGTAATCTGTTAAAAATATTAATCAAGAATAGCAAAAAACAACAACAACAAAACAAAACCCTAATATTTTTTTTTCCTTTGTAAAGATTTTATTTATTTGACAGAGAGAGAGAACACACAGCGCACACGAGAGGGAGGGGGGAGGAGCAAAGGGAGAGGGAGAAGGAGGGTCCCTGCTGAGCAGGGAGCTCTACCTGGGGCTCGATCCCAGGACCCTGGGATCATAACTGGAGCTGAAGGCAGATGCTTAACCAATTAAGCCACCCAGACATTCCACCCACCTCCCCCCCCCCAAAAAAATCCCAATATGCTTAATTATGAGAACAAAAAGGAAATATAGCTGAAAAGATGTGAATAGTCATAACTGACATGTTGAATATTTTTTAAGTTAACAGGATACGGAGGAATCAGGAAATTATTCATCTACTATACTTGGTGTTGCTTATATTCTTAAACCATTTATTTACAGGTTTTTTTTTTACCTAGGTATATCCTGAACAAATTGGTCGTCGACAAGATATTACTGGGTGCTTTTAATCTAAATAGCATGATTCCATACAAAATTTAGCTATCTCAAATTTATGCTATGTACAACAGTATTATCACAAAGCACTGGTTTCCTGTTTTCTTTACTGCCTACTCATCACACTTGGAGTAGGCTAGTTCCATAAACTTCTGAGGTAAATAAGAATTCGTTCTATTATTTTAATGATTACATATGAAGATTACAGTAAATATGGCATTTCTATGGCAAAAAAAGGTGGCTTCCAAAAAAGAAAAAGAAACTTCAAAGGTCTACAGAATCAAGCTTTTTATTGTGTACGTATGCATATTATCTATGTTTGTATTTACTTCTTAACTGTAATCTTTTTCTAGTCAATGACTGCAAAAGTGGCATCTCAATACAGTCCCTTACCATTGTTTGATTCACAATTTTTCAACTTTATAATGATGCAAAAGTAATGTGCATTCAGCAGAAACCGTACTTCAAATTTTGAAGTAGGATTTTCTTCTGGGCTAGCGATAGTGATAACGATACTCTCTAGTGATGCCGGGCAGTGGCCGCAGCCACAGCTCCCAGCCGGCCATGAAATCACCGGCATCAACAACCACTACATGTACAGCTACTCTGCACCAATACAACTATTCTGTTTTTCATCTTCAATAGAGTATCCAATAAATTAGGTGAGGTATTTGGTATAAACTAGGCTTTGTGTTAGATAATCTTGCCCAACTATAGGTCAATGTAAGTGTTCTAAGCATGTTTAAGGTAGGCTAGACTAAGCTATGATGTTCAATAGGTTAGGTGTATTGAATGCATTTGCAACTTACAGTATTTTCAATTTATGACGGGTTTGTTATAGCATAACCCCATCGTAAATTGAGGAAGAACTCCATACACTCATAGAATTATAGGGTAGAAAGGTTTTTTCAAAGCTCACTCTAGTCTACCATAGGTCTCTAGGAATTTCCTATTAGGCAATTCTATATACTGCTTGTTTTTAGTACCAGGAAGTACTATGGAAGATGGTTTTAAAAGTTTTACCATATGTTATTAATTTACCACACCAGTTTTGTTTCTCTAATTTTGCCTTTATTGCCAGTTTGTTGCATTTCCTCTTAGAACTGTGGGTAAGGCAAGGCAGTTAGAATGTGGTTCCTCAAGAAGAAAGGGGAAGTATAATGTGACACCAAACGCCAAAATAAAAATATTCTTTAATAAGTTTTGTTTACCCCTTTAAAAATGTTTGAATAAATAAACTGATGAGTTTAAGAAAAAATCTTTTTAAAAATTTGCTTAGTTTCTGATGTAATAATCATTCATTTAACCCCAAACTACAGCCCAGGAGGGAAAGCCTGCAAATAATTTGTTCAGACACACAGGTATATCTAAGCAATAGTGTGGGTTCAGTTCCAAACCACCATAATAAAGCAGGTATCTCAATAAAGTGAGTCAAATAATTTTTTTGGTTTCCCAGTGAATATAAAAGTTAGGTTTATACAGTACTACAGTCTACTAAACATGCAATTGCTTTACATCAAAAAACAATGTACAAACCTTAAGTAAAAATCCTTTATTACTAAAAATGCTAACCATCATCTGAGCTTCCAATGAGTCATAATCACTGATCACAGATTATCTGTCTTGTCACCAAGACAAATAATAATGAAGTTTGAAATATTGTGAGAACTACCAAAATGTGACAGAGACACAAAGTGTGCAAATGCCGTCACTTTGGAAAAATCGGAAAAATGGTGCCGATAGACTTGCTCTGTGCAGGGCTGCCACAAACCTTCAGTTTATAAAAAATGCAGTATCTGTGAAGCACAATAAAGTGAAGCACAATAAAAAGCAACGCTTGTGTTAGGTATTCCATTAATTTCATCTTACTATTCCAAGCCATCAATATGCAATTCCTTTACCTCTTTCTTATTTGGGGTTTCATATTTCCTTAAACACATGCCCTGCTTTTTCCAGATTTAATCCTCATTTAGGTGGTACACATTCTCCATTAGCTTCTTGAGAAGGGATGTATGGAGTGTGTATTTTCTGAGACCTTTTAGGTTTGAACATAACTTTATTCTAGCCTCATAACTGATTAGTAGGTTGGCTTATATAGACTTCTAGACTAGAATTAATTTTCCCTTAGAATTCTGAAGCACTGCTCTATTACCCTTTCGTTTCCAGAGTTGCTACTGAGAAGTCCAACACATTTACCTTTGTGTGCCTCATATGAAACCTACTTTTTCTCTATAAACTTTTACAATCTACTCTTTGTCTCTCTACTTGCTATCTTTGTAGAAATCTGTGTGGGGTCCCCTTTAGCATTTTATATTTACAGCAATCTTAATAAGATTCTCAAGAGCCTCATGTGATTAGTACTGACACACTGGACTATCATCACACTAACCACACAGACGTACGGCAACTACTGTAAAAAAACCAAGTGTAGCTATAATAAACAAGATGTGCTAATAGTGATGTAAGAGAGAAGATAACACAACTGTGCATGTGTATGTCCCAAGTGGGTTTAGTAGCTTTGTATGTATTAATCCGCTGAATTAGTATATACAATACAACCTTAAGAGGTAGGTATTATCTGTATTTTTGTAGGTCACATAATTTATTTTGGCAGAGCTAGAATTCTAAACAGTCTAGCTCCAAAGTCTATGGTCTTAACTGTTAGGTTATACTACCTTTTAGTAGTAGGTGGTAGTAGTTTTTTGTTATATTGCTTTTAAATATCTTTTCTTGACAAAATAAAAATTGGCAAACCTATGTTGATTATCTCAATTAAAAAACTTGTTGGTGAAATCTAAAAGCCTGGAGATCACCAGTTTGTGGGGCCAGCAGAGAGCAAGAAAAATGAAAATTTGAGAAGATAACTGATGAAGCGAGGTCCTGGAGGATGAGCTCTAGAACACGGTGCAGAAGAAGTGGAGAGCAGGGCAGATGCTAAATATAGGAGGAATTATAGCCACATTTAGAGATGCTGGTGAGGAGAGCTTATCTGTTAACTAAAATTCAGGGTCATCAAAGCTCAAAATAAGCGTGGTAGTGACAATTAGAAGGCTTAATAAATAAGTAATGTAAAATAGTGAAGGTCTGAAGGAATGAAAAAAGTAAATAAATTCAAGAATGGACTGACAGAATAGAAAAAGAGATGGTTTCAACACTAAATATCTTGATAAAGTCAAAGAATAAGTTTAGTAGGAGTGAGGGAGTGGAAGATGTATAAACAGATATACAAGGTTGTTGTCAGAAGGTAGTATTTCTGAATTTAAGATCTCAAAGCCAGAGTAAAGGCTCATTCATTGATGATAATGACACAGATGACAGCAACCATTCATTAAGCACATGAAAACAATTAATTATATCTAGTCATAACAACCATTAATATCAGCATATTAGAGGAGAAACTGAGGCTCTAACAAATTTTCAATAAACTCTTAAGTTTTTTCAATAGATCTTAACAAGATAACTCTAAAATTCATATAGAGTTAACTATACCTGGCATTTCCAAGATAATTTTGAAAAAAAAATGTGGATATTAACTGCTGTTAATATCCTCCTGGGTATTAATGCTTACTATAAAGCTGTAGCAATTAAAATAGTGTGGTAATGTCACAGAAGTCATACAAATGGACCGATGGAAAAGAACAAACTACCCACAGATAGTGGAAACCTGATCTGAGATTAGTGACATAAAAGAAAAGTTAAACTATTCAATAAATGCTTCTAGAACAATTGCACATATATAAATAAAACAAAATAAAATTAGATCTTCACCTCATGCACAAAAGTAGGCTGATTAAAAACCTACATATGAAGAATAAGAGTTTTGGGTTTTTTTCTTAAAGATTTTATTTATTTATTTGACAGAGAGAAAGAGATCACAAGTAGGCAGAGAGGTATGCAGAGGGAGAGGGGGAAGCAGACTCCCCGCAGAGCAGAGAGCCCGATGCGGGGCTTGATCCCAGGACCCTGAGATCATGACCAGAGCTGAAGGCAGAGGCTTTAACCCACTGAGCGACCAAGGCACCCCTGAAGAATAAGTTTTAAACTTTTAGTAAAAAGATAGATACAAATCTTTGTTACTTTGAGGTAGGAAAGGATTTCTTAAAAGATCTCCAGAGTGTAAAATATAATGGAAAAGATAAATCTGACTACATTAAAACTAAATTTCAGTATAAGAAAAGACACCATTAACAAAGGTCAAAGAAAAGGCTTAGACTGGAAGAAGACAGGCAATCAATATAACCAACAAGGTATTATTTTCCAGAAAACATAAATCAATGAAAAAGATGAGCAAAGCATTACCAAAATGGGTAAAGATGCACGGAGATATCCAGGAGGCATTTGGAATTTGCTGTACAAGAGAAATCTGGGCTGGAAATAGAGATCTGGGCTATGTCAACTTATTGATCACATCTGAATTCATGGGACTAGATGAGCTTATAGAAGGAAACTTGTAAAGAAATTAAAGACTCAGGTCTAGCTAGGACACAAAGTAGGAAGGGAATTTACTGATCTTCATTCAAATTCTTAACACTAAATAATAACTCCTTTAGCTTTATTCACATATTATTTTGTCTGGCCTTTTCTGACCATAAAATATCTTTATGTCTTTTAAAAATGGCATCTAAATATAAGACATAAACACTAATAAAACCAGATTTTGTTGGACATCATGTCAGAAAGTGGTTAGATAAGCCTGTCACTTCTGTGTAGGATATTATTTTCAGCCCCTCTGTTTCACGTACTGCCAAGAAGGCAGGGTTGTGGAAATGAAATGCAAATTAAAAAATATGAATGAAACAAGATTTAAATTTTAAAGTAAAAGGAATCTAAGAAAATATTCTCTAAAATACACAATAAGAATTTTACTGGTGGGGTTAGGAAATTATCACCTTTTATATATTAATGTAGTTTGTGTAATTCATCTTCTCTAAATTATGAGAGAAAGAAAGAAAGAAAAGAAAAGATAGATATGGGGATAAGACTTCCACTCACTACATTTCTTCTACTTGGAAATAGCAAACTAGCTATCCACATAAACTGCTCAGGGAAACTAGTCACAAAAGAACTACATATATTGTATAATTCCTTTTATATGAAGTCCAAGAACATGTAAAGCAAGACAGAATAGTAGTGGTAGTGGTGGTGGTGGTGGTGGTAGGACATGGTTGGAAGAGGCACAACGAAGCTCTCTCAGGTGTTGGGAGATACCCCATATATATTGATCTGTGCAATGGTCACATCAAATTGTACCTTTGGCACCTGAACATTTTACTATGCTGTTATCTCTTTTTATTGTTTAATTCCTTTAAAGAAAAACCTTAGAAGCCTAAAGAATCTCACTCAATACAGCTTGCTTTGCCATTGTCAAGGCTACAAAGCCTCTAATTAAGAAACAAGCATTTAGGGGCTATCTCCAATCTTTTTTTCCCCTAATTTGCCTCACTCCCGATCCACCCCTAGGTCAATCATCTCCCCAAGGGTACTTCTTGGTACATCTGATCAACAGAGATTAAAGATAACCCCTAAGGCGGGGCAGTATGGCTCAGATAGTTAAGCATCTGCCTTCCCCTCAGGTCATGATCCCAGGGTCTTGTAATCAAGTCCCGCACGTGGGGCTCCCTTTTCCGCGGGAGCCTGCTTCTCCCTCTCCCTCTGCCTGCCGCTCCCCCTGCTTGTGCTCTCTGGCAGTCAAATCAAAAAAAATCTTAAAAAAAAATAATAAAGGTAACCCATAAAAGAACAATCCAGAGGACAAGGATATCTGAGAATATCATATTCATAATGAACAAGCTTCAGGATCCTACTTTCACCAAACCAACAGTAAGCTCCCAAAAGGAAACTGAAATCCTAATGTAAACAAACTTCTGATCATCACTTTGTATATAACCTTCTATATTGCTCTGGTTCATGAACCTGTCTGTACCTAAACATTTTCACTGAATTTCCACTGTAATTGTATTTTGAACAGAGTAAAATGATAGAAAATTGGTTTATCTAGATTTCAACTAACTTACTGACGGTTATTTATCTTTTTTTTTTTAGTGAAAAACCATCACATATCAGAGTCTAGAAAACAAAAAGTTACTTTAAAAAAAGTCTTCCCTTTCTCACTTTGAAAATACCAAGGGAAAAATAAAGAAGAAAATGTATTTATTACAAGTGGCTGTTATATGGTCACACAAAATGAAATATTGCACCATGAGCAGTTCGTTGGTATTACATATTATCGGTTAGGTGGAGTTCAGAACGGTAAGGAGGCACCTTATTAAGATAGCACACCACATACACAACATGCAATCAACAAGTGCATTACTTCGGAAATTTCACTTCAGTAAAAATAGGAAACAAAGTCATGTCAAGGAAGCACTGCAAGGAAGTGAAGCTGTCTTTCTTCAATTAAAAAAAGATATTAATAAACAATTAAAATTAAAGATCTTCACAGATACTTTAGCTTGTAGCAGAAATCCGACAACATAAAAGTGACTTGAAAGGTTTATATTCTTTTACCACTTTCCTAGTTTTAGTTAACTGAAAACAGAAAAAAGATCTGCAGAAGGAA
>JAPYYM010003387.1:0-11216 GCA_028534135.1 Potos flavus
AATATAAACTAGAAAAACATTTAATAAAATTAGTTAACATAGAATAAGATTGAAGACGCTAAACCCAATATATACAAATCTATCTTAATAAATTATGAATTTTCCTCACAAATGTGGGGAAAAGAAATAAAATCCAAATAGATATTGTTTACATGAGACAGCTCTGAAGCAAAGATACAAAAGAAGTTTGAAAATTAATTGTCTAGCAAAGAGATACCAGACAAATGCAGACAAAAAGAAAGGATAGTGATGATATGGATAATCAGCATGGAATCCAAGGGGAAAAATACTGAAGGACAAAGAGGAAAATTATGAAATGTGAAGGTACAATTCACAAAGAAAATATAACTTTCATAAACACATATGTACCAAACAATGTAGTAGTCAAACATATATGGCAAAATTCCTAGGAATACACAAAGAACGTGATAAATACACAAATACAATAGGAGATTATAATACAAAAGATTATATGAATTTCCATCATTCAAATCCCTGCAGTTAAGTGATTATTTGGGAAACAAAAGTAGTCTTAATGCAACAACAACAACATCAACAATAATGATTTTTTAAAAAGCAGCAGACATTAAGCACCTACAATATGCCAACTAAGATTCTAAGCACTTTGTATATATTAATCCTTGAGGTCCTTACCACAAACTATGTGCCATGATTATTACTATCTGTTTGCCGAGATGGCTGTAATAATTCTCCCATCTTGGTACACATAACCCTTGGAGTATGACTTTACCATTCCCCCTTTTAAGAGGAAGGGTCTTTTTTTTTTTTTTTTTTTTTATCCATTGACTCTCATCTGGCTTTGTGATATGCTTTGACAATAGAATGTGGCTGAAATAGTTTCTGTGACACTTAGGCTAGGCCTCAAGAGGCCTTGAAGCTTCACTCTTGCTCTTTTGGAAGACTCCCATCATCATGTGAAGAAACCTGAACTAGCTTTCTGAAAACTTGTGACCAAGCACCGATCACCAGGCACTCAAGTGAGCCCATTTTCAAATATCCAGCCTCAGATGAATTACCAGATGACTGTAGCTACATGAGTAACCTCAGGCAAGAGCAGCAGAAGAACCACCCAGCTGAGCCTAACACAAATTACTGAGTCACAGAATCATGAGAAAATAAAATAGTTGGTTAAAACTTTTTGGAGTGGCTTATGTTATAGAGAGAGATAACTGATAAACCATTTTGCAAATAAGGAAACAACAGGCACAGAAAAGTTGGGTGATTTGCCCAAATTTTCACGAGTATTATTAGATTAAGCCATGATTTGAATGTAGGCACCAATGAACTGAACTTTTATAAAATTAATCCCCACTCAAACGTACCCTCAGTTTTCAGTTTGCATCTATCCTAGACAAATGCATCAACATTTTTGATGGTTTTAGAAATTCCATAATAGAATACAATGCAAGTCAATTGCAAAGTGAAACTACGAATCTTAAAAAATATATAGGATATTATGCAGTAGGACAAATATATAGGATTTTAATTTTTTTTTAAATAACACATTCAAATTTTATTTTAAAAAGTGATACTGGAGAATTACTAGAATCACATGCAGAAGGAGTAAGAGTAGTAAACAATGGACAAGAGAAATTTTATCAAAAAAAAAAAAAGAGAGAAAGAATATGTTCTGATTATTGTGACAGAAGCTGTTAATGGCCACCCAATGTCCATTCTCTTCTTATCAACAGCAATGTAATTTTGTTCAGTGTGATGTGCTCAGTTAAAAATTTTATGTCCCAGATTTCTATGAAACTAGGAGTAGCCATGTGACATTTTGGCCAATGAGATATGAAAAGTCTACTTGTGGGATTTCTGTGAAAGTTATTGTTTTCCTGATAAATAAGGGATAGCCTAAGCTAGTGAGAACATTCTTCCACTGAGTCCTGCCCCCCTTCTTTGAGTTGCAACATGGATATGATGCCTGGAGGTGCAGCAGCCCTCTTGAGAATGCAAGGAAGAAAGCAGTACCCCAAGGATGATAGAGCAGGAAGCCAGAAGAGACATATCTGCAATGCTTTCTTTCAGCAATGGCACCCTAGCACATCTATTTGCCCTTGAAGTTTTTGTCATATGAGAAAAATAAGCTCTTAGCTTGTTTAAGTTGCTAAATTGGGTTTCTGTCAAATGCAATCCTGACTGATACAAATAGCAAAGGATTAAGAGAGACCCATAGGATGATAGCTGAAGCCATCAATTACCTTTTGCAAAACATAATAGCATTGCAGACATCAAATGTGAAGTGAAGGGTGTCTTGTCATTCTATCACACAATTTTATTGGAAACATTATACTTCCAAAAAGTCAACATTAGATTTATGTTTTAAGCAAACTTTTCATTCAAGTACAACATACATATGGGAAAGTACACTTGATTTATATTTGTTTGTTCTAAAATTATTGCGTTACTATTGCAATTATAACCTACATTTTGGTAAATACCCCATAACATAAACGCCCTTTTTGTAATATTTGGTGTTATTTCCCACCATATAATGCCAATAAAACCTTCTTTTTACTTTTTGTATGAAGTTCTGCCCATATCCCAAGTGGATTCACTTTAAGTGTTTTTTTTTTCTTTTTCCTCTAGTACAGTTGTTGTTGAATATTGATGATGTCCTGTATATTTTTCAGAAAGTCGTAGACAAAGATGTAGAAAATTTTATAATACAGTTCATTGTTATAGGTTTTATTCTGTACATGGAGAACTTACAGTCTTCTCTCATGTCTCCTAGACAGTTGTGAACATCAAGCACATGCTTGGCCACCAGCAAAACCTTAGACGATCTCAATGAAATCAAGAATTTTACATGTCACATTCTGTGATTATATCCCATTGAGAACCAAACAAGGATGCATGGGTGGTTCAGTCAGCTGAGCATCCGACTCTTGATCTCAGCTCAGGTCTTGATCTCGGGGTTGTGAGTGCAAGCCCCATGTTGGCTTTCTCAAAAAAGAAAAAAAAAAAGCAACAATTGTTAAAAAAATAATCCCTTCAAAAAATCACTAGGGAAAATAAACCCGTGATACTTAGAAACTAAATAACCTCTTCCAAGTTATCTGGACCAAAAAGGAATTAAGAAGAACATTTCACACCAATACGTAAGGGATGAGTTAAAATCAGATCAAAAATTGTAGTAAAGAAGCTCTTTTAATATTAAAAAATAAAGTGAAAAAAAACCCCATTTAAGTATTTATGAAATCAGAAAAAGAACAATACAAAAGACCATACCACACACATTCACATAGTAGGAGGAAATATTAAAGGTAAAATTGTAAATAATGAGATAGAAAACTGAAAATAATATAAAGATAAATGAACCCAAATATGGCCCTTAAAAAAATATTCCTTTCAAGTTAAGTTTTGGAAAAAGCAAAAAAGAAAGAAAAGATAAAAGCAAAAAATATCATTAAAAATGAGCAAATAGTTCCAAGTACAGACCTTATGGTATGCATCTTTACGGCAGCAACTTTGTAATCTAGAGGAAAATGGATAATTTCTAGAAAAAGGTTGATCATCAAAGTTTACTCAATTATAGGTAGAAAGAGAAATCTACGTTGACCAAAAATCATAAAAGAGTTAAGTAGCACAAACAAAATTCTGCCATAGGAAGGTGGCCTATTATTCCACATTGTTTCAGATACTAGCTAATGCAATAAGAGAAGAAAATGAAACAAGTGGTATACATAAAACAGAGAAGAGACTAATGTAATTCCAATTACTTAGAAAAATAATTTTATTATAGCAAATCTTCCTATCTAGAAACATGATATATTGTACAAATAATGCCTTTAATCTTTTAATAAGATCTAAAAGTTATCTGCTTATAAATGTTGAACTTTTCTTGTTAAATTTATTCCTTATTGTTCTCTGAATTTTGTGAACATTGTACTGGGATTTCGCCTCCCCTCCATTTCTATTCCTAATTGTTTATCGTGGGTATTGAGAAAACCATTAATTTTGATCTATTTATCCAGAATCTGAGAACCTATGAAAATCTCTTAAATTAAAAAAATTAGCATGTAAAAATAATTCTTGATAGCACCATAATTTATTTCCCCATATTGATGGACATTTGAGTTATTTCCAGTTTTGTCACCTTACACGTAATGATTCAGGAAATATCTTTGCCCAGGTATCACTATATACTGATATTTTCAGCAGAGTCTGGAGAGTAGGGTTACTGGGTTAAAAAGACATCTGCGCTGGAGCTGAGACCCTTGGATGCACAAGAAAGAAAAAGAACTTTCTATTAAAACTTTATTTCAATTTCATGCAGACAAGAAATCTTAATTTGGGGTTCCTCTTCTTCTGAGTGTGAGTCTAAGTTTGAGTCCCCCAAAATGCCCAGGTTCTCTCTCCTGGCTCTGTATTGGGGAAGGGGAGGGTAGGGGAAGGGATGGGGGTTGGGATTAGCCGTGAAGCCCAGGCAGTTCTCTGGCTGGGCTATGGCAGTTCCGGGGCCTGTTGCCACCTTACCAACAGAGCCCAGCATCTCAGGAGAGGGCCTGCCTACCACAGAAAGGCACAGACACCTGGCAGTATTCTTTGCTCTCTCAGGGCTTGGTTTTTGTCACATCCTCTGCCATTTTCTCTGTCCCCTGCAGGCCACCCATCTGGACCCCAGTCCAGGGCAATCTTTTCTGAAGGGCAGGGTGGAAGGCTGGAGGGAAGCTTCCATCTCCTTAAATCTCTTCTTGCCCTCCTAATGTTTCTCCAATATTCTCTCTGGGCCCCATGTCTTCCCTGTTTACAAAAGGGCTTGGTTTAAAAAAAACCAAAGCCGTAAAAATACCTGTAGTCTTCCCCCAAACCCCCAACTTCTCTCCTGAGATAATGAGGGGAGAATGGTGAAGTGCCTGCACTGGATGGGGGAGGAGGAGGAAGGACAGAAGGAACCGGGGGAGGGAGGGAATAACAGTTGGAAAGAAAGAAAACATGGGATAATGTAAAAAAAAAAAAAAAATCTCCCGCCACAGACATTTATACACTGTAATAAATAGTGCACCATTCAAAAATATATAGCAATTCACCCTTCCACCGGCAACGACCTCTGCAGTTGTCTATTTTCCTCCAACCTCACCAGCTCCAAATGCTACTCTTCTTTTGAATTTTTGTCCCCCTAGTGGGTGCTGTTCTCATCCGAAGGTACTGACACTTAGAAATGTTGGGTCTTTCAACAGCTGCAGCTCCTTTCCTGTGAACTGTCTTGTCCTACCTTTGCCCATTTTTAGATCGAATCGGGCTTTTTTCTCCTATTTGCAGGAGGCTTTTGTTTACTACAGGTCATGGAGGGTTGGGAGGTAGAGTTGATCAGGGTTCTCCCCAAGGAGTAGACTAGGTTGATGCGGGTCAAGAGCCTGCATCCCACATGCGCACAGAATGTAGAGGACTGTGCTGGGACAGAGGGAGTGAGCGGGGTGCGGGCTGGGCCAGCATCATGCTAAGGTCCTTAGAAAGAATAAGAATAATTAAATAGGGGATGCCTGGGGGACTCAGTGGGTTCAGGGCGTGGCTCTTGATTTCAGGTCGTGGTCTCAGGGTGGTGACATGAAGTCCGTGTAACCGAGCCTGCTCAAGATTCTCTCTCTTCCTTTCCCTCTGCCCCTCCCCCACCTCAAAAAACAAAAAACAAAACACAGTGCAATAGGTCAAATACAATACAAGTAAAGGGAGAAGAGAAGAGAAAGGCTGTGATGCTCTGGGACAGTCCACAAACCCTTCCCAATCCCACACCCTCTCCCACTCTTCCTTTTAATGCCCCATAGCAATCCTGTCGGTGAGAAATCATTTTCCCATTTAGTGGCTGATCCAGAGAGGCTTGGGGAGGTGGAGTGACTTGCAGAGAAGTAGGTGGGAGAGCCAGGAATGGGGCTTGAGGCTGATTGCTCTCCGCATCACTCAAAAACATTTTTTTTATTTCCCTTCATTGTTTGTTGTTTTACTTCATTATTTTTAGTCTTTCTTTTTCTAAGGATTCCCAAATAAATGTGTGGCTCAGCAACATGCACACAGTAGGCGCCTAAGCACTGTCCCAGGGACTGACCCAGAGCGTCTGGTCAGCTGGTCTTTGAAACTGTTAATTCTACCTCCCCCCGCCCTCCCCCCCTCCCCCCGGGCCCAACCTGCGGCCACGCAGAGGGGCCTGAGCTGGGACAGTCAGAGGCCGTTGGGCAGCTGCTGGCTGGCAGGCCCAGCCCCGGCGCGACCTCCCCTCCGCTGCGCATCCTGGCTGCAGGCCCGGGGCAGCAGAGGGTGAGGGTGGGGGTGGGGGGGTGGGGGGGGCACAAGTGCGCCCAGCCAGGTGGGCTTTTTATGGCGTATCCCAGGGAGTCATTCTTAATAGCGGCTTTTACACTGATCACACACTTTATTTCTAGCTCCTTAAAGGTTTCAGCGGGAGCCAGCCTCCTGGCTTTCACTATGCCCCCCTCCCTCTCCCCTCCCTCAAGTTCCCGTTGCTGATCTCTCCAGGGTCCTTTCTATCTGAATAGTGCGCAGGAAGTGATAGCCCTGGGGGCTCCCCGGATTCAGACCCCCTCCCCTGTGCAGAAGATTCTGGCTCCCAGGTAGGTCATCATGGCCTTGACCTAGAGGAGCCTACAGCCCATTAGGCGCCAAATGTGCATCGCTCTCCATGGCAGACTTGAGGCTCTCTCCAACGGCTCAAAGTGGGGAGCCCAGTCCTCCCTCCCTCTGTCAACAGCCCGCTCGCCACTACATCCCACCTTGCTCCAGCTCAGAAGGTGCCTGTGACTTGCCTAGGAGGCCTTGCACCCACTCCGGGCCAAAGGCATCGTGTCTAGCATTCCAGCCAGGCTCTGGGCGCCGTCGGGTGTGATGGACGCCCTGATGGAGCCGGGCCTGGCATGGGCCTTGGAGCGGGGAGACCCACAGAGGCCCCCGCTCTGCCATCAGACCCTGGAGCTGTCGCTTTACTCGAGGTTTGGAGAGGTGACAGCCCCGTCCCATCTCCGCGCGGGGCGGAGCCGCCAGCTTGTGAACCGGCTGGCCAGAGGGCCCGCTCTCTTTCTTCAGCCCCGGGGCGGCCTGGCGCCCGCTGCTCTCGAAGCCTGATTGCTGGAGTTATGGAGCGTCCCGGGCCTCCTCTGAGCGGATCAGCGCGCCCGCCCCTGGAACCGCCTTTGCCTGGAAAGGCCGCCCGAGGGGGCGGCCCGAGGACTGGGCGCGGGGTTCGGGGCCAACTCCTCAGCAGCCCGAGTTACCCGCCACGGAGGGCAGAGACCCGGCGGGCGGCCAGAGGAGGGGACCCTGGTCCCGGGTCGCGTCGCGGGTGTGCTCCCCAGGCCTGCGTCCCGGCCCCTCCGTGCGCTCCCTCCGGCGGCGCGATCACAAAGCGTCTGCTGCCATCTGGTGGCGGCGCTTCCGCAGCTGTGCGCAACGTGGGGCGGCGGGGCCGGGGCGCGGGGCCGGGGTTCGCAGATCTTCCAGTGTCCCCAGAGCCTCGCACCTCCGAGCCTTCCAGCCAGGAAACCTCACGCCTCCGCCCTCGGTGCTGCTCCGGATTTCCCCAGCGGAAAGGCGTCGGGACAGAGGCAGTGTGGTCGAATGGTCAGCACCGGAGCTTTGGTGCCAGGGGCTGGCTCTTGAGCCAGACTAGCTACATCCCACCTGGGTGTCGTGCAGCAGGGCTCTTCAGTCTCCAGATCGTTCTGTCCTCGGTAAAGGGGGCTGAAACAAGTGTGTGCCTCGCAAGGAGCCTGGGCAGACGCTTGTAAAGCCCCTGGCCCATGGTAAATCCTAGCTGTTACTCCAATAAAATCCCAACCTGCTTCTCAGCTTCTGAGACTCCCTCTTCTCCCCTCCCCTGCCCCCCATCTCTCTCCGCCTCTCACCAGGGGGCAACGTTGGCCATATCATGGATTTTCGGTTTCTCCTTCCATAAATCCAGGATGCCAATGCTGACCTCCCACTCCCAAATAAGGTGAGGGGTGTAAAGATGGCTTCGCCTCTCTGCAGACAGGTGCGCCTGGCCTCCGAGGTCTCCCGAGCCTTCCACCTCTAAGCTCCCAGAGGTTAATTCTCTGCCACAAAGGAAAGACCCTCCCAGCTGCTGCTCAAACCTGCAGCAGGTTTGGTCCGGAGCCTTGAGGACAGGACCTATTTTCTGAGCTAAGGGGATCTGGGGGACTTTTCTTCGTCACCTCCCAGATCACAGACCAGGGGGTCCAAATCAGGGGTCATGATCTCTGACCCCCTTCCAGAAAGGCCTCACCGAAGCAGTTGCCTCACCCCTTTTAACAATATGGTGGAGTAATTGAGGAAAGGAAACTTTCCTTAAAAAAAAAAGAAAAGGCTGTTTGGAGCCATTCAAGCACGGGGAACCGTCCCTAAGACTTGGGTTTGGTGCATATGTGCACGCTGGGTCTTACACACATTCCGGTAGGCGTACAGCTTTAATTACTTCTCAGCAAGCAGCCAGAGGGGGCCTACAGAACCGGGCGTGACAGCCAGGTAGGGCGCAGGGAGGGGGCTGTCTCCAGCCGCCGCCGCCACTCGGCCTGTAAAAGCGCCTGCTCCAATTCAAAGGTATCAAATATTTGCCTAGCTGTTCAACATTTCTTCAAATAATATACTCACGGCTAATTCATATCGAGACTCGATGTCTTCATCTCTCCCAGGCCTCCCTACTGGATTAGCGCGTCTTGTCTATTCTGGGAGAAAGTTGTCCTACATTCTAAAAATAGGCCCTGGAGTCTGGACACTGGCGGGCGCGGTCAGCGGTCACTGTTTTATTTATCTTGAGGGCTGTCCTCTGGGGGCAGCTGCGACAGAGCCCAGAGGCACACTCATGAGACAGCCAGTGCGTGGAGGAGGTGAGGTCCTCCCGGGATGTCTGCTCTGGCCACCGCCTTCCCAAGGAGGCTGAGATCCACATCTAAGGATGCCTGGCCCAGCCAGGCTCTTGACCTTTGAGGGAAGTAAGTGCAAGACTTTCACATCAGAGGCAAGGTCCACATACGGGTCCTTTTCTTCCGCAAAATTAGAAGCCCAGGATGTCCCTGTAGCACCCAGGACCTGGCCAGAAGCAGGTGGCGTGCTGGTTCAGGCCACTGGTGAGACGAAGCCCCCAGTGAGAGCCCCTACTGGGCGCCCGGATTGCACAAACGCGGTGGGGTGGCTGTGCTCCGGGAGCACAGGCCAGGTGGGGGATGGACCCACCACCCAGTCTCTCGGTCATTTGGCAGAAGGCACCCAGGGCCATGGTGCTTGGGCCCTGGGTGAGACCCCGGCCGTGTACACAGCAGGGAAGGATTTAGTGTCCACTCCTGACAGATTCAGAGAGGGACGAGGTGGGCATATCGGATAAGCTCCTCGAAGCCTCAGTTTCCTCCTCTGTTAAATAGGGTTGCCATTTCCCGTCACCAGGCTGGCTTAGGGGTGATGTGAGATCACCGGGAGTTGTTAAGTGACAGCAACTTGTGCCCCATCCATAAACCTCAAATAGATGGCGGGACCTCCCTGAAGGGGGCTGAGGATGTCACACAGAGAGCGGCAGAGGACGTGGGATCTCAGACGGCAGGGAAAGGAACGATGTGGACCCAGACGGCCAACTGTGTCTCTGGTTTTATTTATTTATTTATTATTTTTTTTTTTTTAAAGATTTTTATTTATTTATTTATTTGACAGCAAGAGATCACAAGTAGGCAGAGAGAGACGGAGGAAGCAGGCTCCCAGCTGAGCAGAGAGCCTGATGTGGGGCTCGATCCCAGGACCCTGAGATCATGCCCTGAGCTGAGGCAGAGGCTTTAACCCACTGAGCCACCCAGGCGCCCCGCGTCTCTGGTTTTAAATGGGATAAAATAATTCCCAGAATGAATATCGCCTCTACGCGGCATGTCCTCCTGTGAGGGCGCCCCTGCTAATGGTTCTCACCGTGGCACAAAGAATATTCTACTCTCCCAATCTGGGGATGATACAGAGAGCTGGCTAATGCAAAATGAATTTTCATGTTATTTTTGCTTATTTTTTAAGTCCATTGGGTGCATCGCGGCTGATCGCCGTTCTGACATTTTTCTTCCCTCATTAAGAAAGATGCCCCTGGTGAGTTACCTGTGCTGGGCTCAGAGCAGAAAATAAATATCGCTGGCATCCACTTTCCTGTGCTCTCTGGGTGTAATTAAGAAAAAGGCACCTGCTGGAGAGAGAACGCACAGGGCAGAAAACGGCCAAGTAGTTACTCTTCACAAGAACTCCCTGGTTTTGGGGACCATCCAAAGGTCACCCCTTCTATGACCTCCTTCCCAACCTGTTGGGGCCTCTGTTCACCTTTGTACCCTAAAACTATTCCATTCCAGTGTGGTTTCTTTTCCTTCAGTGTATCACTCATTCCTGCTGTGGTTGACAGCTCAGTTCTTCCCTTTGCCCAAGGTACCTGCTTTTCTTTGGGGGGACCCACCCTTCATGGGAAGCCCAGGCCATCAGGGGGGAGCCAGTCTGTGCCTGAGGGGGCAGCCAAGCCAGGGCTGTCAGAACTCATCTCAGGACTCGCCAGGAGTTGCTTCATGAAATACTCTTGGGCTGAAGCTCAGCCTGGGGCCGTGGCCATTTTTGACATCAGGAAGAAATTGTCTTCAGAAAGAGGCCAAACAGGGGTGCCTGGCTGGCTAAGTCAGTAGAGCATGCGACTTTGGTCTCAGGTCTTGAGTTTGAGCCTTACATTGGGGGTAGAGTTTACTTAAAAAGAAGAAGGAGAAGGAGAGGGAGAGGGGGAAGAAGGAGAAAAAGAAAAAGGAGAAGGAGGAGGAAGAGAAGGAGGAGGAGGAGGAGGAAGAGGAGGAAAAAGGAGGGGGGAGAGAAGAAGAAGAAGGAGAAGGAGAAGACGAGGAGGAAGAGGAAAAGGAAGAGGAAGAAGGAGGAGAGGAGGGGGAGGAAGAGCTGGACAGCCGGGCCTCTCGGGAGAATTTGGGACCTGGTGTCCTGTGTGAGCCCTGGGTGCAGGGCTGCTGGACTTAGCAGACAGGCCCCCCACCTTGCCTCACTCTGGCCGGGCCCAGCCACTGCCTAGGGCTCAGGGAGTCTGTTGGTGGGTCCGTCGCCAGAGGAGGGACCGGGCGCCAGGGCACAGGCTCAGGGCTGCAGCTCAGAAGCATTGGTAGTGCCCTGATTTCCTGTTTTACCCCCGGAGGTGGTCCCCAAGTGGCACAGCGGCTAGCAGCTTCAGGGAGCTGAGC
>JAPYYM010003388.1:0-11216 GCA_028534135.1 Potos flavus
ACACACACACACACACACACACAATGGATTATTACTCAGCAACCAAAAAAGAATAGAATCTTGCCATTTGCAACAACATGGATAGAGCTAGAGAGTATTATGTTAAGCAAAACAAGTCCATTAGAGAAAGACAAATGCCATATGATTTCACTCATATGTGGAATCTAACAAACAAAGAGATGAACACAGGGGAAGGGGAAAAAAGAGAGAGCAAAGCAAACCATAAGACACTCTTAACTATAGAGAACAAATGAGGGTTGATGGAGGGAGGTGGGCGGGGGATGAGCTGGTGGGTGATGGATGTTAAGGAGGGCACTTGTTATGATGAGCACTAGGTGTTGCATGTAAGGGATGAGTCACTAAATTTTCTTGTAACAAAGAAACAAACAAAAAACAAGAGTACATTTATCATCATGAGAACTGAGTAATGTATAGACTTGTTGAATCATTGTATTTCACACCTGAAACTAATATAACACTGTATGTTAATTACACTTCACATTAAAAAAGAGAACTAATACATTTTAAAAATAATAGTTATTTTTAAAATATATAATTTATGCTTACATTTTGTTGTGGAGAAGCAAAATAGTGTACTTAGTAAAATACTTCAAGCTTAACAATATGTTAGAGTAAAATACAACTTTACAAAAGATATGTGATACCAAAATATTATTAATACAAGTAATTTGTCAACAGAAAAAAAGCTAATGTCCTGAATGTAAAGAAAGCCTCAAATATATAGGAAAAGGATAAAATCTAATAGAAAATAAAGAACATACATAGACAGACCCTTCGTAGGAAAATGAATGAAAATGGAACTTATACCTATAAAAATATCAACCACATGCATAATAAAAGAAGGGTGAATTAAAACTCCATTAAGTATCAATTCTTATCTGTCATATTGTCAACAGTCCAAAAACCTGATGTGGAATTCTGCTGGTGAGGGCAAATGCAAAATGATGAAAAGTGCATAAGTATACTCCAATTCTTACATATGGGAAACGGAGGGAACTAGATGGAGCATACAAGAATATAAGATAGATATTTCTGAATATATTTCTCTTAAACTTGTTTTGGGAACCATAATAATATTTTACAAAATTATGATACAATATTAATGACTTTTTTTTTTTTTACAAAAGCAATGCCTAAAAACTAAGAGCAAAGTAAAACCAAAGTAAAACCAAAGAATCCAACTATATGGTAAATTTGCAGCATAATCATACAGAAAGGAACAATTTCAGATGACTTAAATAACCCAGTAAAATGACATGATATCCACAAGGAGATGTTCCTTGAGAGGGAAAATGTTAGAAAGTGTAAAGTTCTAAAATGCAAATTTTAACCCAGTTTAGTTATTATAATGTTGGTGATAGTGCCAGCATTTGGAAGCCCACTAGGCAAATTTTACCAACAATGCACCTGAATGCAAAGAAAGTTAGGTTTAGCAAATTGCTGCAGAAGAAAGAACACACGAGATCAACTGTGGAATATCTCAGCAAGAGAGAGTTGGGTGATGTTTATTGTATAATTTGGTATTTTCTTCAGGTTTTTGGGGGACAGCCAAAAAAACAATTAGATGTTGTCTGAATAGGTAGGAAAATTCAATGATTGGTTTTCTTAATACATTTATTAAAAGACTGGAAGAATACCACCTGGCTAGGGTTATCATTGTTGATAAGCCAGCAGTAACTTACATGAGCTGGAAGAAGGAAATACTAGGTTATTAATGTGATCGCATATGGACTTTGTTCAGATGTGATTACTGAACAATCTTACTTCCATTTTGTTCTTGCATGATCAAGTAGGGAACCCTGTCTGATTATTGTTAATGCTCTCTGAAAATTAGTCCTCTTCAGGGTGAGAGATCATGGTCTAGCTGTCCTCTGTTGGTTTCTAGATAAATTTTCCCCCTCTCATAATTCCTACTTTAATCAAGTAAGGGCAGAGGAGTTTTCTGTAGGGTTCGGATCTCCAGCGTTCTTCATATTTTATGGTCCAGGGATTGTAAGAGAATGTTGTCTGAAGTTAGACTAGACTTATACCTTGTTTCTTTTGTTGCACGATTATCTGTTGAATAGTCTGATGTTCTTATCTAAAGTGTTGGGAGACAATTTTCCATGGGTGCCTTTCATTTCTGCATGTATTTTAAGAAGAGGCATGGATAGTTTTTGTACTTTTGAACTTTCTTTTCAAGAATATTTGTGTAAAGAGACGACCTATGGAGAGTAACAAAATTTGCAAACCATACATCTGATAAGAGGCTAATATCTAAAATATGTAAAGAACTCAAATCAGTAGCAAGAAACCAAATGACCTGATTAAAAAGTGAGAAAAATACATCTATAGACACTTTTCCAAAGAGGATATAAAAATAGCTAACAGGTACATGAAAAGGTGCTCAACAGCACTAATCATCAGGAAATTGCAAAGAGATATCATCTCACGCTTATTGGGACTGTTATTATCTAAAAGACAAGAGATAACAAGTATTGGTTAGGATGTGGAGTAAAAGGAACCCTGTGCACTGTTGGTGGAAATATAAGTTGGTGTAGCCACCGTGGAAAACAGTATGGACATGCCTCAAAAAATTAAAAATAGAAGTACCATATGATTGGGCAGTCCTACTTCTGGATATAAAAAAAAAAGGAAATGAGATCAGGATCTCAAAAAATTACCTGTATTCCCATGTTCATTGCAGCATAATAGCCACAATATGGAAACAATCTAAGTGTCAGTGGACAAATTGATAAAGCAGCTGTGATAAATATAAACAATTGAATATAGTTCAGCTTTAAAGGAAAAGGAAATCCTGCCTTTTGTGACATATAGGAGGGCATAAAGGGTATTATGCCAAGAGAAATAAGCCAGACAGAAAAAGACAGGTACCGTATCACCTCATTTGTATGTGGAACCTTAAAAATTAAAGTCAAGCTCATAAAAGCAGAGAGTAGAACAGTAATTACCAGGGGCTGAGAGTGTCAGAGAAATACAGAGGTATTGGTCAAAGGAGCAAGGCTGCGGTTATGGAAGATGAATAAACCCAGAGGTCTAATGTACAGGAATGATGACAGTACTTAGTACTGTACTGAATAATAGAAATATGCTGAAAGAGTAGATTTCAGGTGCACTCATCACACACAACAACCAGTTACCATCTGAGAAGATGATATGCTAATTAGCTGGACAGCATTAACCATTTCACTATGTATATGTACATCAGTCATATGTATGTTGTGTATGTTAAATATACAAAATTTTTATTTAAATTTTTTATAAATAATTGAAAAAAGAGTATCTGTATAGCAAATTGCCTTGAAAGACAGAAATTGTGTCTACTTCCATAGCAGTACGCTCTCCACTATTAAGAGAGATGTTTCTTTACGGGGCAGAGTTTTTGAAGATTTGCTTGCAGTCTCTTAAAAAAACTGTCTGGTGTTTGCTCAACAAAAAGATTCTCAGCCTTGATGCAAACCAGTGGTGTGTGCACCATTCATGTGAGCCAATCTCTATAAGTTGGGTGCAAAGGGATATGATGTGAATGTGAAACTTTCGTTGTGTGCTATGCCCTGAGTAATAAAGTCCTTCCTCTCTGACTTGGGAGTCTCATGTCTTCTGCCAGTATCCACAAAACTGTGGCGAGCTATCCTGGTTAGCTTACAGGTAGGATGAAACATGAGATTCTTCACAGTTCTTGACAAATAGCATTTAAAACTTTAAAAAAAGTATATACCAAAAAAAAAAAAAAAAAAAAAAAAAAAAAAAAAAAAGTATATACCATTATAAGCAATTACCTCAACAAAATTATTATTAGTATTCATAATAGCCTGTAAACCAAGGGTCTGAAACCTAAGTTATGAAAATGAATACACATCCCACAGTTCTTCTGGGATAGTTCTAGAGAGGCGGCTTTTCTTTTCACCTAGTATGGATATTTCATTGATTTATGGATGATCGGTTTATCTATCTATCTCTCTAATCATCTACTTTTCTAAACTGTTTACCAAAGTACCTAAGCAAATGTATTTTAATTACTTGATACGGATGTATTATCTACCAAAGAAGCAGTGCATTAGTGGATTAATGGTCACAGATAGTATTAGCCATATACGTATCATTTATCATAACAAAAATGAATTAAATATTGTTTGCTTAAACCAGGTAGATTTTCTGAGTGGACTTAAAAATAATTTTTGATCAAAATCCTGGAGTGAACACAGTGGAATGACAGAACAGATGACCCAATTTGGGTGCCCGCCTTAGGTGAGTCTGGTTCTGCTTTAACGATTTTAGCAGAAATATTTTATTTGACTTGTAATCAACATTTTTACAACAGTAAAGTGTTGGATTAATAAAGTGAGGGAAATAAATTTAGGAGATCGCTGAGGAGTAGAACATAATACTAGGTAAGATTAGTAGTAAACCAAAGACCTAAAATCTGGGTTACATTTGGATCTGTGTGTCGTCGTTAAAAATTTCCCAGTTCCCAGGACAAAAAGAGAAAAGTTGATATTGATAGTTTCAGACTTGTCCTTGGTACTTCATTTCTCTCTTACCATACGTCTATTCTTTTAGCATAGCTAGCAGATACAAAAATTTTGCTGAAAATGGCTAGTTGGCAAGGTCATGAAAGTGATTTACAAGTTAACGAAACTTTAACAGGAAACAAACAAAAAACCCTCATCTTTTTTACATGGATACTTGTTAGTACTGTAAATAGAAGGGTTAGTAAAAATGTAGTTGCCACATTCTTGCTAAAAGTAAAGTGAAAACGTTAAATTTATAATAGTTTATATATGTTTATTCCTCTTTAAATTTCTTCCTTCTAAAAGCTTTAACTGAAAGAAAAAAAGAGGTTAACCGTGATTTTTTCTTTTCTTAATTACGGCCTTGCTTATTAGATGTCAAAATAAGAAAAGCAGGGCATGCAGATTTTGGCTTGATTCAGAATCCTAAAATGTGATCATTAATTTAGAAGTTTATAAATTAAATTAAAATAATATTTCATGTAATATTTGAGATATTATATATTCAACATGGCAAATTAAAGTAAGTTAACAGTATTGATTCAAAGACAATTCTATTTTTCTACCTTGTTTTTACTATGTAAAAATAACATAATCACCATAGTCTACTACAAGATGAATAGAGTTAAATTATTTATGAACACTTTCCAAACTGTATTGATTTTATGAGTCAAAAATACTATAATTGTTTTCTTATGTTTAGTGTTTTAAAAACCATATAAATTTATGTTCAGTTATAGGGAATTATAATAAAGGATATTTTGAAAAAGTTTAAGCTTATAAAATCTCATAATAATGCAAATAATTAAAAAAATAAATTGTTAGTGAAATTGTGTATATAGGTCTTTTTGTTGACTTTAAAAACTTAGACAAATGTTCAATTGAGTTAATTAAAATATAATCTTAAGATAGTTTTCCAATTCTAAGTAAGAATAAGAAACAAATCAGTGATTGCTGAACTTAGTTGTAATTTATTCTTACTTAGTAGGAATGCTATAAAACTTTATACAAATGTTTTTGAATATTATTATAATAATGCTTATTTGCCACCTTAAAATTAAGTGATAGAAAATGTTTGCTCATGATTCACACAAAGCAAAGATTTCCGAGTAAAAGTTCCCCCCCCTTTTTTTTAAATATTTTATTTATTTATTCATGAGAGGGTCGGGGGAGGAGCAGAGGGAGAGGGACAAGCAGACTCCACACTGAGCACAGAGCCTGGCTTGGGGCTCTCTCTCATGACTCTGAGATTATGCCCTGAGCTGAAACCAAAAGTCCATTGCTTAACCGACTGAGCCACGCAAGAGCCCGCAAAGTTTTCTTTTTTCTTTTTTATGGTCAGAATTATGAGAGAGGTATACCAGCACTTACATTAGATGCTTCTGATTCACAGCACCATTAATTGTTGTGAAGAGAATAAAGGCCAATTCACCCAGGAATTAGTCTGTGGACAGTGGTAATGTGAGCAGAAGTGAGAATGAGGTATTTTTTTAATCTGGTATTTGTAAGATCAGTCTTCAAATAGTCACATGCATTTTATAAGGATCTTATTAATCCCCAATTTTTGTTTGGTTTTGGTTTTGAGGATCAACTATATACCTTAACACTCAAATGAGCTCTATTCTTCCTTCTGGATTTCTTGTATGACCAGTTTTTCAATTTCTCAGTCTATCTTCTACATCGCCTTCCTGTTTTCCTTCTTTTTGATTATCCATATTACATTCTAGGTAATTTTCCTGGTTCAGGACTTTAGCACATTAATTATAATCAATGCGATCCCCATAAATTCTAACTAACCTAATAGTTACATTATATATTCTAACTACCTTTTCTTTTTAATTTTAATAAGTATATTTTTCTTTCTAAGATTTTCAGCTCATTCCTTTGCAAAGTGCCTTTTAAAGTTTAAATTTGACAGCAGCTTTGTTTCATTCAGAGCCTCTTGCCACTGTTTCTCATGAGCTCTCCAATTTCATTTTTTTTTAAGATTAATTAATTTATTTATTTTACAGAGAGAGAGAGATCATAAGTAGGCAGAGAGGCAGGCAGAGAGAGAAGGGGAAGTAGGCTCCCTGCTGAGCAGAGAGCCCTATGCGGGGCTTGATCCCAGGACCTTGAGATCATGATCTGAGCCGAAGGCAGAGGCTTTAACCCACTGAGCCACCCAGGCATCCCAGAGCTACTCAATATCATTTTTCTCTTTTTCCTTCTTAATCATTAGGCTCCAGCCCTAGTTGGTCCCTTTATTTCCTGAACACACACGTTAAATTTATAATAGTTTATGTAGGTTTATTCCTCTTTAAATTTCTTCCTTCTAAAAGCTTTAACTGAAAGAAAAAAAGAGGTTAACCGTGATTTTTTCTTTTTTTCTGACACAGGGCTGCTTCAATCCCCGTTTCTTTACATGAAGTCTACAAAATGTCATGTGAGTGACTTATCTGTTATTTGGATTATTTTTAACATCTTATTTATTTATTTATTTATTTAAGACAGAAAGACACAGAGAGAGAGAGAGAGAGACCACACAAGTGGTGGGGATGGGCAGAGAGAGAGAGGGAGAACTAGGCTCTCCACTGAGCAAGGAGCCTGATGTGGGACTTGATCCCAAGACCCTGGGATCATAACCTTAGCCGAAGACAGATGCTTAACTGACTGAGCCACCCAGGCACCCCTGTTATTTGGATTTCAACTCAAATATCACCTCAGAGAGGCTTCTTTCCTTCTCTGTTTTTCTATCTTATTAACCTATTTGGTTATCTTTCTAGAACTTTTCAAGATACAAAATTAGGCTCTTTCTTATTTTCTTATTTTATTAATATTATTGCTTCTCCTCATGGGACATCAGCTCGAAGAGAACCAGGGATTTGTTTGGTGGACTCATTCTTGAGCCCAACATACCTACATCTTTGTCCAGGACATATAGTGTATTCAGTAAGTATCTTTTAACTACATGCATGGATTATGACAGGGAGTTAGAGAGAATGTGTCATAGACATTGAAACCAAATTCTTGTGTCATAGAACTTGAAAACTACAATAGAAGTTCTGAAAATATATTTTATTAAAATTAAAAGCTAAAGTTTTGCAAAAAGTGAATATAAGGTTGTACATAAAAATTGCTAAGAAAAAGGACTTGGTTAACAAAATAAAAAGACAACCTATGGAATGGGAAAAAAATATTTGAAAACCATATAGCTGGTAAGGGGTTAATACCCAAAGTATATAAGGAACTCACACAACTCACTAGCAAAATAAATAAATAAATAAAATAAAATTTTAATCCACTTAAAAATTGGGCAAAGAACATGAATAGACATTTTTCCGAAGAAGATATATGATGTACAACAGGTACATGAAAAGGTACTCAACATCATTAATTATCAAAGAAATGCAAATCAAAACCACAATGAGATACCACCTCAGAGCTGTTAAAATGGTTATTATCAAAAAGACAAGAGATAGTAATGGTGGAAATCCCACCATTTACAACAACATGATGGGCCTTGGAGGCATTATGTTAAGTGAAAGAAGTCAGAGAAAGACAAATATTGTATGATCTCACTAATATGTGGACTCTAAAACAAACAAACCCCAAGGGATCAAATTTGTGGTTATCAGAGGTGGGGGCGGGGTGGGGAAAAGCAAAATGGATGAAGGGTGTGAAAGGTACAAATTTTCATTTATAAGATAAAAAAGTACTAGAGATACAATATACAATGTGATGACAACAGTTACCACAACTGCATGGTACATTTGAAAGTTAGAAAAGTTAGGAAATCCTAAGAATTCTCATCACAAGAAAAAAGAACAGTCTTTTTCTTTCTTTCTTTTTTTTGTATCTATATGAGATGATGAATACTAAGTAAGCCTGCTATGGTAATCATTTTATAATGTATGTAAATTGAATCATTATGCTCTATACCTTAAATTTACATAGTGCTGTATGTCAAGTATACCTCGATGAAATATTTTTCAACAATATATGTTCTGGAAATAACATTCACAAGACTGAAATATACTTAATAGAATAATGAATAGCATGAAGAACAACATTTATATAGAGTAAGAGAACTCACTAGTAAAATCTACATGGAACATATTTTGGAATCAGTGGTGAATTATTCATGGTGTTAGTTTATTGTGTTTTCCTGAAAATTTTACACAAAGATTCACAGCTCTCTTCAATCTATGGAATCTTTTATTTCATTCAAATATATCATTATTATTCTATTTTACAAAAAAAAAAAAACGAGGCATTGTCAGGATGAGTAAGCTCATATTGAGAAAATATTGAGAAAGATAATCAATTAAGGTCTGAAATTCATGTACGATGAGAGCCTTTTATTTTCTGATACTGTCAAGAAAGTCACCTTTCAAAATGAATAGGTGTATTCCCATCAACAGACACCTCTTTAATTAACATGTAGCCTATTAAATAGAAAAAGAAAGGAAGAAAAGAAGAAAGAACTCATGTAGATGTTTAAGTGCAAGATATAATTCAAGATGGATATGAAATATGCATTCTAATCAAGGCATAATAATAAGACTGAAATAAGATCAAAGTACAGGCAAAAGCGATTAACTGTTGATGTACAAAGATATTGAGTTTTATCTTGACCTTGTTATATCTATATCATTTTGAAGAGTATTATTTGTATATAATTGTAAGAAACACATTGTTATGATCCAAAATTCAAATAATTACAATTTCAAAAATCCTTTTACATCGACTTTCCTTCAACATTGCAGTGACTATATAAGCAACTGTCTTGCAACTTGGTGAATAAAAGCATTCCCAAAAATAAATTTTGGAGAAATTTAAAAATATTAAAAAAATAGCTATGAACAGTTTCTAAAATTATTTGCTAAAGGTAGTGATAATTCAGGGCCCATTTCTCTAAGAATAATTATCATCAAAGTTTATATGTTTTTATTTAATAGTCCTGAATAAATATTTTTAAAGTATGCTTGTTTTCCTTTAAGCCTCACATTCTATGAAATGGTAATGTTACAGTAATGTTACAATAACTTACCGAATTCTCTAATTTTGAGGCTTATATCTTTTAGTGTAATGTTATTTACACTTTCTTAGCTTGAAAAGACATTAGAGGTTAGTGAAGTTCAACAATTAAGACCCAAATCCTAATATTAACTTTTGTTCCATTGCCGGAATAATTAATGCTTGCCTTGACTTGTCTGTGTCTACTGTTCTTCAAAGTCAAACACTATAAAGATAGCAGTAGTCTGTCACTCATTAACACCTTTGAAAACTCTAGTGTATCATGTGTGCTTATATTCACTTTACTGTACCTACTAACCTGATTGAATTCCTAAGTGTGCTCATTATTATTATGAAATGAGTAATTTAGCATTTCATGTTATAATCAATGAGATTAGAAGCAGTGTAATCAGAGTCCAGTGAACAAATTAAACCCTTACCTTTCTCTTGCACGGTCTTAGATGTTGTAGGACTTCTAATGGGCAAAAGTGATCTCCTCAGCATGTTCAATACATCTGTCCCATCAAGTGTACGTGGTGGTTGCAAAGATTAAGATATTCGAACACTCAAAATCTATAAAAGGGAACAGAGTAGTGTTTATTCTGCCCTTTTAGTAACTAAATTTATTCATCAGTAATTAAGAATTTTGCACCTTAAAAACGTGCATTTTATAGTAATGAGAAGAATAACCTCTTATTTATAATTAGTAAGAAATAAGCTATATATAAATGTGTATATATTCATATATGGCATATATATGCTAATATGCATACATGTGGATGTGTATGAACTTTGTACATCCATATATGCAAACATAAAGATGCATATATATGCATATATACACATAAATAGATTGAAAGAAATAGAGATCTTTGTGTATATACGTCTATGTATGAGTATAAAATGAAGACTTTAAAACCATGGACTGAGATATAGAATAGTCATATGGAAAAAAAATGCATCTTGATCCCTCTCCTGTATCATAAAAAAAGTTAATATAAACAGATTTCATACCTAACCATTATTTCTAGATGTGGATGTTAATAAACCTCTGGATAAAAATATAGAAGAATATTTCTATGATTGTTAAGCAGGGAAAGAATATTTAAGGGGAACCCAAAAGCACTATTTATTTAAAAAAATGATAAATTGGACTTTATTAAAATGAAGAATCCATGTACTCGAACGATACCCTCAGGACAGCAAGTAAGCAAACCACTTTTTAGTGGAAAAAAAAATGTATATATCATATCCACAAGGCATGTTCAAATCAATCAATAAATAAAAGAAAACCCAAGAGATAAATTCCTCAGAATTGAACAGGTACTGCACGAAAGACGATACACAAATTGTGAACAGGATAATCTCCTTAACCACATTCATCACCAGATAAATGCAAATTAAAACAACATGGTACCCCTCTATGCCCACAGAAGAACTGAAATCAAGAGATGATAGCATATGGTGCTATTAATAAAGAACTAAAACACTCCCATATTCTGCTGATGAGGTCACAATTTCATAGAAACATGAGAAAACTGGCAGGATCTGCTAATGCTGAAAATACACATCTTACGGCCCGACAATTCCCCTTTAGGAATATACTCAACAGAAATGTGTACATAAGTTCACCTAAGACATGGACAAGGAGGTTCACAGCAGTACAAATTATTAAAACCATATGCT
>JAPYYM010003389.1:0-11215 GCA_028534135.1 Potos flavus
AGCTGGGGGCATCATGTTGCCTGGTTTCAAGCTTTACTACAAAGCTGTGATCACCAAGACAGCATGGTACTGGCACAAAAAAATACACATAGACCAGTGGAACAGAGTAGAGAGCCCAGATATGGGCCCACAACTCTATGGTCGAATAATCTTCGACAAAGCAGGAAAAAATATCCAGCTATATATAGAAGAATGAAACTTGACCATTCTCTTACACCATACACGAAGATAAACTCGAAATGGATAAAAGACCTCAACATGAGGCAGGAATCTATCAAAATCCTAGAGGAGAACATAGGCAGTAATCTCTTCGACATCGGCCACATCAACTTCTTTCAAGACATGTCTCCGAAGGCAAAAGAAACAAAAGCGAAAATGAACTTTTGGGACTTCAGCAAAATAAAAAGCTTCTGCACAGCAAAAGAAACAGTCAACAAAACAAAGAGGCAACCCATGGAATGGGGGAAGATATTCACAAATGACACCACAGACAAGGTCTGATATCTAAGATCCATAAAGAACTCCTCAAACTCAAATAAAAAATAAAAAAATTCATGGAAACAAATAAAAATGAAAACACAACTGTTCAAAATCTTTGGGATGCAGCAAAGGCAGTCCTAAGAGGAAAGTATATAATAGCAACACAAGCCTTTCTCAAGAAACAAGAAAGGTCTCAAGTACAGAACCTGAACCTACACCCAATGGAGCTGGAGAAAGAAGAGCAAAGAAAGCCTAAACCCAGCAGGAGAATAGAAATAACAAAGATCAGAGCAGAAATCAATGAAATAGAAACCAAAAGAACAGATCAATGAAACTAGGAGCTGGTTCTTTGAAAGAATTAGTAAGATTGATAAACCCCTGGGGCGCCTGGGTGGCTCAGTGGGTTGGGCCTCTGCCTTCAGCTCGGGTCATGATCTCAGGGTCCTGGGATTGAGCCCCGCAGCAGGCTCTCTGCTCAGCAGGGAGCCTGCTTCCCCCTCCCTCTCTGCCTACTTGTGATCTCTCTCTCTGTCAAAGAAATAAAATGTTTAAAAAAAAAAAAAAAAAAAAAGATTGATAAACCCCTGGCCAGACTTACCAAAAAGAAAAGAGAAAGGACCTAAATTAGTAAAATCATAAAAGAGGAGAGATCACAAGCAACAAAGAAATACAAACAATTATAAGAACATATTATGAGCAACTATAGCCAGCAAATTAAACAATCTGGAAGAAATGGATGCAGTCCTAGAGATTTATAAACTGCCAAAACCGAAACAAGAAATAGAAAACCTGAACAGACCCATAACCAGTAAGGCAATTGAAGCAGTCATCAAAAATCTCCCAAAAACAAGAGCAGAGGGCCAGACGGCTTCCCAGGGGAATTCTATAAAACATTTAAGGAAGAATTAACACCTATTCTTCTGAAACTGTTCCAAAAAATAGAAATGGAAGGAAAACTTCCAAACACATTTTATGAAGCCAGCATTACCTTAATTCCAAAACCAAACACCCCATCAAAAAGGAGAATTACAGACCAATATCCCTGATGAACATAGATGCAAAAATTCTCACCAAAATACTAGCCAGTAGGATCCAATAGTACGTTAAAAGGATTATTCACCACGAACAAGTGGGATTTATTCCTAGGCAGCAAATATGGTTCGACATCTGCAAATCAATCAATGTGATACAATACATTAATAAAAGAAAGAACAAGAACCATATGATACCCTCAATAGATGCTGAAAAAGCATTTGACAAAGTACAGTATCTTTCCTGATCAAAACTCTTCACAGTATAGGCATAGAGGGTACATACCTCAATATCATCAAAGCCATCTATGAAAAACCCAAGGCAAATATCATTCTCAATGGGGAAAAACTAAGAGCTTTTCCCTAAAGTCAGAAACATGGCAGGGATGTCCACTATCTCCACTGCTATTCAACATAGTACTAGAAGTTCTAGCCTGAGCAATCAGACAACAAAAATAAATAAAAGGCATCTAAATCATCAAAGAAGTAGTCAAACTCTCACTCTTTGGAGATGATATGATACTTCATGTGGAAAACCCAAAAGACTCCAATCCAAAACTGCTAGAACTCATACAGGAATTCAGTAAAGTGTCAGGATATAAAATCAATGCACAGAAATCAGTTGCATTACTATACACCAACAACAAGACAGAAGAAAGAGAAATTACAGATTCAATTCCACTTACAATTGCACCCAAAACCGTAAGATACCTAGGAATAAACCTAATGAAAGAGGTAAAGAAGTTGTACTCAGAAAACTACAGAATACTCATGAAGGAAATTGAGAAAGACACAAAGAAATGGAAAAACGTCCCATGCTCATGGCCTGGAAGAACAAATATTGTGAAAATGTCTATGCTACCTAGAGCAATCTACACATTTAATGCAATCCCTATCAAAATACCATCAATTTTTTTTTCAAAGAAATGGAACAAATAATCCTAAAATTTATATGGAACCAGAAAAGACCCCAAATTGCCAGAGGAAGGTTCAAAAAGAAAATCAAACTTGGTGGCATCACAATTCCAACCTTTAAGCTCTATTACAAAGCTGTCATCATCAAGACAGTGTGGTACTGGCACAAAAGCAGACACATAGATCCATGGAACAGAATAGAGAGCTCAGACATGGACCCTCAACTCTATGGTAAACTCATCTTCAACAAAGCAGGAAATAATGCCCAATGGAAAAAAAGACAGTCTCTTCAACAAATGGTGTTGGGAAAATTGGACAGCCACATTCAGAAGAATTAAACTGGACCATTTCCTTCCACCACACATAAAAACAGACTCAAAATGGATGAAAGACCTCAATGTGAGATAGGAATCCATCAAAATCCTTGAGGAGAACACAGGCAGCAACCTCTTCGATCTCAGCAGCAGCAACTTCTTCCTAGAAACATTGCCAAAGGCAAAGAAAGGAAGCAAGGGCAAAAATTAACTACTGGAACTTCATCAAGATCAAAAGCTTTTGCACAGCAAACAGTCAACAAAATCAAAAGACAACCGACAGAATGAGAGAAGAGATTTGCAAATGACATATCAGATAAAGGGCTACTATCCAAAATCTATAAAGAACTTCTCAAACTCAACACCCAAAGAACAAACAATCCAATCAAGAAATGGGCAGAAGACATGTATAGACATTTCTGCAAAGAAGACATCCAAATGGCCAACAGACACATGAAAAAGTGCTCCACATCACTTGGCATCAGGGAAATACAAATCAACATAGATGATACCACCTCACACCAGTCAGAATGGGTAAAATTAACAAGTCAGGAAACGACAGGTGTTGTCGAGGATGCGGAGAAAGGGGAACCCTCCTGCACTGTTGGTGGGAATGCAAGCTAGTGCAGCCACTCTGGAAAACAGTATGGAGTTTCCTCAAAAAGTTGAAAATAAAAAAAATAAAATAAATTTAAAAAAAAGTTGAAAATAGAGCTACCCTATGACCCAGCAATTACACTACTGGGTATTTATCTTAAAGATACAAATGTAGTGATCTGAAGGGGCACGTGTACCCAAATGTTTATAGCAGCAATGTCCACAACAGCCGAACTATGGAAAGAGCCTAGATGTCCATCAACAGATGAATGGATAAAGAAGATGTGGTATATATATACAATAGAATATTATGCAGCCATCAAAAAACCAAAATCTTGCCATTTGCAAAGACATGGATGGAACTAGAGGGTATTGTGCTAAGCAAAGTAAGTCAATCAGAGAAAGACAATTATCATATGATCTCACTGATATGAGAAATTTGAGAAACAAGACGGAGGATCATAGGGGAAAGGAAGGAAAAATGAAACAAGATGAAACCAGAGAGGGAGACAAATCATAAGAGACTCTTAATCATAGGAAATAAACTGAGAGTTACTGGAGGGGATGGGGTGGCTGGGTTATAGACATTGGGGAGGGTATGTGCTATGGTGAGCACTGTGAATTGTGTAAGATTGATGAATCACAGACCTGAACCCCTGAAACAAATAATACATTATATGTTAATAAAAAAAAAAAAAAGAAAAGAAAACTGGTTAGAGGTAAAGCAAATTAAAAGATAATAAAGACACAATTGTTGGGTCATGCTCATGGGATTTCCATGGTTGAAATGTGAAATTGGCCCCTGTGCATGGAGGGCAAGGAGAGATCAAACAGCAGGCCACTCCAGGTTGCTAGATGGCAGTTTTAATAAGCAAGGGGACTTACATATGAGGCTTGGTTTGGGCAGCCACAAGATGAATAGACCTCCACACCAATGCACCAGAACCTTAAAAGTGTATATATACAGGCCATCACTGGGTTCAGTCACATATACCATCAGAATAGTCTCAAAAACACATTGCTCTCTCAAGGCTGCACCCTTGAAACTGAGTCCTACTGGGGGAACAGCAGGCAGAGTATACAACCCAAAGACAAGGAACGGAGGAAGGGTGAGGAGCCTGAGATTGTCCAGGTCCACCTAACAGGTCAACTGGCAGCCATGTTTTCTTAACGCCCTACCCCAACATTCTATCTTTCGTGAGCAGCTCTTATTTCACATGCCACCTTCTTCCACACTGGGTCCTGAGAAATTAGTAAGAGGTTTTATTAGCATGGAGGTGGCTTGTTTGATGACTGTCTGTACATGATACCATGATCTACATGATACCACAGCAGCAAGAGAGGCATTTGTAAGAGAAAACACAGATTAAAATAATGATTCCCAATATAAGTGACAATATTTTCTACCAAGAGCCCCAGGATTCAAACCATTTATTAAGTCCTTTAAGCTAGCAGGAGGAAGATAGTCAGATTATTCACGTTTCTTCATGTGATTCAATAAAATGATGTATTAGCAGATTCACCAGGTATGAACAATATACTACTTTGTCTGGATAATGATACAGGTACCTCCTTGTAAGGCACTTAAAATATCAAAACCCATTCTATTTTAAAAAACAGATTGTCTTATTAAAGATATTTCAGTGTTTTCTAAAGGTAACTTTTGCTTATCATTTAAGGCTTGCTAGGTTAATGTATTAAGTGCTTCTGTGAGCACTATTGTGTCCTCCAGGCCAGTAGAGGGGTCAAAGACAGAAGCCAAACAATCAAACCAGTGTAAAACAAAATGTGGCCATCTAGCCTTGGCAAAAGAGAGGCTCACGATTTTTCATATGGTGAGGTGGATTTCCCCCTCTGCTCATAGAAAACCCAGAGTTCTGTGACCCCACCACCCAGGTGGAAGGCATGGATGTGTGCCCCATAACCCATTGTGTTCCATTTGAACACAGTAAATACCTGCGCAGCACTATCGGTCAGTGCCAGACCAGTTGCTACCCTTTAATGTGACAGACTGACCACAATTTCAGCCATATCCATCCCATATCCCCAGTGCAACTCAGCTGGTTCTATTTAGTCATTTTTCTGTTCCCAACATAGCGGTGCCCAAGTACTCAAACGTCCATAGCCTGGGGTGAGCAACATGAACCCATTCCAAATCTGAGCAACAACCATCCATTGCTTTGATGATATTATTAGGATGCTTCTGATAAGCAGTTTGATGGGCTGCCTGTGTAGTGTGGGGAAAAAAATGTAAAATATCTATGCCCGGCGTTATTGATAATGTATGCCACAGGCTTAGTTTCTGAATCAGTATTAGTAATATCTGATGAATTAAGAGTCCTAATCCTAGCTTGTCCTTATTTAATGTACTGCTTTAAGGCCTATCAATCCCCTCCCTGGAGTGCTAACATCCCCATGACAATCTTCATGAGCTGGAGGTGGGCCATGGCTGACATACACAACAACAGCTGGATTGATTTGACAGGCATATAAATAAGCCCATTGTAGAAAGGTATTTCCATCGACTGCCCATCCTATGACCAGATCCACAGTAACAGAAATCTAAGGTCAAAAAGATCTATTTAGTAGAAACTTGTACAGGAAGGTCTTCCCCTTGTGTAAGAATTCCACTTATAGTGTTATCCTTAGATGTTACTGTAGCTGTAGCTTTAGCAATGTGACCTGATTGTGCATACATGTTGGCCAGGGAGAGGTGGCACTATCACTTGTGAACAGGTGGATTAGGGCTGGGACACACCAGACCACAATTCCCATCTCTTCCTCTCCTACAAGAGTATGTATTCCAGTTCAAGTACAGTGAGCATCAACAGGTTTGGCCTATAGCAAGAAAGCAAGATCCCAAAGCAAGTAAGTTATTCCCCTTCCCCCAACAATATAAAATAACTCCTCTATAAAGGTGGGATATTCCATCGCAAATTCTAGTAGATAACACCTTTCCAAGTCGTGATAGGGCCTGATGTTCTCAGCAGCATTGAAGATTGATCCACAGTAAGAGACAGGACAATGGCTGTCTCAGCGACTTCCATACTTTTTCAGTGTTGGTTGTCTTTGCAGGGGTCCCCAGTATAAGAGATGGGGTAATAGGCCTTACTGGATCATCATTCAGAAGTACTAAAGCCTGAAGTAGTACTTCAGCCTACCCAGCCAAGGAAGTTTTACCAGTTAGGAATGTAATCTACTGGGGTCCCTGGTGGTTCAGTCAGTTAAGTGGCTGCCTTCAGCTCAGGTCATAATCCTGGAGCCCGGGATCAAGCCCATGTCAGGCTTCCTGCCTCATGGGGAGTCTGCTTCTCTCTCTCTCACCCCACTCTCGTGCTCTCTCAAACAAATAAAATAAAATGTTAAAAAAAAAAAAAAAAAGGAATGTAGTCTACTGCTTTAATATTCTTTTTCCCCCTCTACCAATCCTACTGCCTGTAGGTTACGGGGTAAATAGAACCTTCATTAAAGGTCATATTCTTTTATTCCAGCCTTACAGATCATTATCTTTGAAATGTGACCCCTGATCATTGTCCATTCAACCAGAGTATCTGTACATGTTACTCCACTTCTCTAATCCCTTAATGGATGGCAACTGGGGAGAATTTGGTTGGGCCAGATACAGGGTCCACACAAACTAAGGCAAGTTTAGAACACTCAGAGGGAAGGGGGCCAATGTAATCAATTTGACAATCCTTCGCCTGATGAAAAATGCAGTGACTGTTATGATACTCCTTTGTAGGTAGCTCAGGCATTGTTTAGAACATGCCAGAACGGTTATTACTCCATTAGCCATGTCACGGTATTTCAGGGGCAATCTGGCATCCTTAGTAATATGCCATCCCATTTTGATACTACAGTGCCTACAGCTCAAACATCCATAACCCAAGGTAAGCCACATGAACCCATCCCAAATCTGAACATTGACAACTATGGCTTCATTGGTGGTACTTTTAGGACCTTTCAGTTACCAGTCTGATGGGCTGCCTTGTGCAATTTAATGCAAAAAGTGACCATGTGTTGATAGTGATCATGAAACTTACGCTAAGGCACACACCATTAGTAAAATCAGATGAAGAATAGAGTACTATTCCTAGTTTTTCCTTCCTTAATACACACCTTAAAGCCCTCCAATCCCCTCTCTGGAGTGGTGATACCCACCATGACAATCCTGACAAGATAGAAAGGTAGCAGGTGCCCACATACCGAACAGTTGGACTGATTCCTTTGCCAGGTATACAAGTGGGCCCATCCTGTGACCTGAACCCTAAGACTCCAAATTCTAAGGCTGAAGAGCCATATTTTGTAGGAACTTGACAAGGTCACTTGTGGCCTGATCCTTATATATTAACACGGCTGCTGCTTTAGAAATTTGACCTGGTTATATATACATCCACGTCAGTGAGGGGAAGCAGGACAGTCAGCTGGGAAGAGACGGACTGGGGGAAGGATATGCCAAACCAGGATTTCCAACTTGTTCTTTCACTGCTGTGTGTTCCATTTCAGATATAAGGAGTTTAAGCAAGTTTGGCTTGTGGGAGGACAATGAGATTCCAGTAGAGCTTACGTATTTCCTCCTCATCCAGGGTGTGCAAAATAACTCTCCCATCCCAACGGGACATATATCACTCATGCCAGTAGAATATACCTTTCCCAGGTGTGATGGGGCTTGGTGTCCTCAGAAGCATAGCATGTTGACCCACAATCAGAGTCAGAGAAATGGCAGTCTCCCACAACTTAGGTACTTTTACAGTGTTGAACATCTCAGCAAGGGTCCCCATCCAGGAAGATGGGGCAACTGACCCTACCAGTTGATCGTTCAAATGTTATGAAGCCTGGGACAGTACTTTAGCCCATGCATCCAAAATGGTTTCACCTGTTAGTAATCTAATCTTTGCTTTAGTATTCCATTTTTCCTTTCCACCAACACTAATCCTTGCAAGTCATAGGGGAGAGAGAACCTCCATTCCATGTGCTGTTCTCTCACCCAGTTTTCTACATTGTGACCTGTGAAATAGACCCCTGACCACCTTCTATTCCACAAGGGTATCCATATTACTTAGCTTCTCCAATCTCCAAATAGTGGCAGCCTGGTTTGCACAGCCATGGGGGAAAACTTGGGTTAGGCTAGACATAGTATCCACACAAACCAAGTCATATTTAGAAATTTTACTCCAAAGAGGTTGGCAATATCCTCTAACTGCCAATTTCCAATTGGGAACTCCTATGGATGACCCCAGACTCCTTTGAGGGTGGCTTCAGGCATTATCTAGAAAGCCTCAGACATGCTTTTATTATATTAGCCAAGTGGTTTTATTTCAAGAGCAATTGGCATCTTTGGCAAAACACAACAGCACCTAAGTGCTCCAGTGACTCTTCTTCCTCTGTGCCAAGTTTGCAGTACATACTCAAGAGCCAGTTGCTAGAGCTCGTATCTGAGCTAGGCCATCAGCTTCTTCAATGTCAGAAGTTATCGGGATCTTACAAACCAGGGGTAGATAATAATAGTGGGACTTGCCTCAGGCTCATGCAGGTGTTCTCAAATATTTCTCCACATCTCCAGCTCCCGTCCCGTAAGGGCTTATTCATTATCATTTTTCCCTCCAGTTCCCACTCTCCAAGCCATAGGTTTAATTCTTTTAGCACAACCTAGTTCCCAGAGCACAGCCAGGATCACGAGTAATCACCAGTTAAACTGCTCTTAATTCACCCATGCTCTGGGGAAGTTCATCCCTTTTCCATCTAGATAGTGTCAGTGCAGAGATAAAAAGTGCAGTCCAAGGGCTTGGGTTGTCCTGACTAAAACCATCTACATACCACTCATCATCAGGAATTCCCCTGCATTCTCCCTAGAGGCCACCATAGGAATAGGGGTGGGAAGACCTACACACTCTATAGGGGCCAGTAGCACCCCTATTTCTAGAGATGCTGAAGGACTGGGTGTTCCTCTATTGCCAACAAGCAGGTCACTCAAAGACGAGTTTGAGCCATGGCAGAGGTGATTGATGGAACAGGTTTTCAACCCAAGCTTTAAGAAGGAAGGCTCTTGCCACAGTATGCTGTTACTTCATGAAAGATCTACCTGGAGTAGTGCTGTGTACACCGCTAGAAGCCGTTGCTCTATAGGGGGAATGCCAGGTTTCTGACATATTCCTCAGCTGAGGCCAAAATTCCTACAAGCATGCTCCCCTACTGTTGCTGCCAGTGCCCCACCCATACCTATAGGAGTCACAGAGGTACCAAAGCCCTGCTTGAGAGATGCCCAGAACTTTCACCTGCTTCACTAGTACTTTTATCTTTCAAAGGCAGCTTGCTGATCTGATCCCTAGTCCCTTATGTGCCCTTTCTTTAGAAGCCAGTTTAAGGGATGGAGATACTGTGGCAGGTAGGAAATATAAGTCCCCCAAACACCCACGAAAGTTTGTATCTGTTTTATTTTCTTAGGAGTTGGATAGGCTAGCATTTTATCAATCTTGGCTTCTCAAATGGTATGTCTCTCACCCAACCAAATGACTCTCAAAGACTTTAGAGAAGTACCTGGGCCTTGAATATTCTGTGGGTTCTCTGTCTGTCTTGTTGCTCACATAGAAACTACACAACATCCTGTAGCAGAGGCAGACTTCACAGGTTAATTTATCATCGATGTAATGGGCCCATTGTACAGATATCGGGAAGCAGCACAGGGATAGACGTATTAAGGGGCAGTGCCGATCCACTTGAGGAAGGCTTTCAAAAGTTCATTGTTGTTCCTCTCACATGAAGCCAAGTTAAGTCTGTGATTCAGCAGTCCAGAAAACACCGAAAAATACCATTGGCTCAGTCTAGTATAGCATGGTACACTCCTAGGATGGTGGCCATGTTGGGCACAGTCACATGGATGGTGGCACTACCTTGTTCAGTTCTCAGTAGCCCATCATCATCTATCATTGCCTATCTGGTTTTATTGAGCATAGAAGACTGTTAAAGGCACTATGGATAGTCTATATAATATCCGTCCCCCTCCACTCAATGTGGTTCTTAAATATGTTTTTTTTTTTGTTTTGAGGTAACTTGTATTATAGAACAGTTACTGGCTTTGTTTGTTTTGTCAGGGCAGTCAACTTATGGGTTACTACTTTTGGTTTTCTGGTTGGCTTAGTCTTACCTGGAGGCAGAATTCACAGAGATTTGTAGAGTGGGATTTTGTAGTTTACCTATGCCCAATTTGCTGCCCAGCATTACAAAAAGAAAAACATCATTCTTATAGGTGCAGACTCCCAATTTGCACTGTCAAAAGGACCTTCCTGATCGAACAGTATGTCCTCCATAATCACTGATGGCACTGAGGGAGCCAGAAAATTTCTGAGGATTACCAAGTATTAGAGTACATTCAGCTATAGCATCAAATGAAGCCTTCACTTTTATTTCTCAAAGAGCGGTTAAGAGCTCAAAACGCCCTCACCTGGAGTCAATTTTGGCTTTTATCCTCTACCTGGGGTTTGGGAGTCACCCACCATGGATGGGACTGTATCCTTGAAGATCTGCTTGAGCGGACAGAGCATTGGGGATGGTAGATGCAGTCCCAGCACCATGAGGTCAAACCACATTTGTTTCTGGGCTACATTTATTGGACCCTTTATAGCTGATTGAGATTGTCTTTGGCTTTTTCAGCTCCTGTTCTGTCTGAAGTCTTTCCATTAGCCCATACTCATTGTAGGTATGTTTTCTCTCCAAATGCAATTCACCACCTGACAACCTAGATCTCATGATGGCTTGGGCTAGATATAAGCATCCCATACCAGGTGCCTGGAGTAGCCTAGCTTTCAGCATTGAAATTGCAGTCAATTAGCCCCAAATGGAGCCTTCAAAGACACAAACATAGATGGCTGGTCTCCTTCC
>JAPYYM010000339.1:0-14820 GCA_028534135.1 Potos flavus
ACCGGGAGTAGATTCCCGCTCAAGAAGCCACTTTCTTTGTTCATCCGTAAGAGGTAGCTCCTCATCTGTTCAGGTTTTATCAAGAGATGGCGGCATTTCGGCCGCGTCTTCAGGCTCCACCTCTGACTCTAGTTCTCTTGCTCTTTCCACCCCATCTGCGGTTACTTCCTCCACTGAAGTGCTGAACCCCTCAAAGTCATCCATGAGGGTTGGAACCACCTTCTTCCGAACTCCTGTTCATGATAATATTTTGACCTCTTCCCACAAATTATGATTATCCTTAACGGCATCTAGAATGGTGATTCCTTTCCAGAAGCTTCTCAATGAACTTTGCCTGTCCACCAGGGGACTCACTCTCTATGGCAGCTATAGCCTCAAGAAACGTATTTCTTAGATAATAGGACTTGAAAGTCAAAATTAAACTTCGATCCATGGGCTGCAGCATGGATGTTGTGTTTACAGGCATGAGAACATTCGTCTTGTCCATCTCCATCAGAGCTCTTGGGTGACCAGCTGCTTTGTCAATGAGCAGTCATATTTTGAAAGGAATATATTTTTCTGAGCAGTTTTCAACAACAGACTGACACTGTTCAGTGAAGTATGTTGTAAAGAGATGTCCTGTCATCCAGGCTTTATTTTTCCTTTGACGGAACACAGGCAGAGTAGATTTCGCATAATTCTTAAGAGCCCTAGGATTTCCAGAATGGTCGATGAGCATGGGCTTCAACTCAGTCACCAGCTGCCTTAGCGTCTAGTGGGAGAGTCAGCCTGGCCTTGGAAGCTTTGAAGCCAGGCACTGACTTCTCCTCTACAGCTATGAAAGTCCTAGATGGCACCTTCTTCCAGTAGAAGGCTGTTTTGTCTACACTGAGAGTCTGTTGTTTAGTGTAGCCGCCTTCATGAATTCTCTCAGCCAGATCTTCTGGAGAACTTGCTGCAGCTTCTACATCAGCACTGGCTGCTTCACCTTGTACTTTTATATTACGAAGATGGCTTCCTTCCTCCAACCTCAGGAACCCACCTCTGCTAGACTTTTCTTCTGCAACTTCCTCCCCTCTCTCGGTCTTCAAAGAACTGAAGAGAGTTAGAGCTTTACTCCGGGTTGGGGAATGTTGTGGCTGGTTTGATCTTCTATCCCAACCACTAAGACTGTCTCCATATCAGCAATAAGGTTGTTTTGCTTTTCTATTTTTTTTTTTTTTTTAAATCACTGATGTGTTCCCTGGAGTTGCACTTTTAATTTCCTTCAAGAACTTTTCCTTTGCAGTCACAACTTGGCTGTTCGGCTCAAGGGATCTGGCTTTGGACCCATCTTGGCTTACCACATGCCTTCCTCACTAAGCTTAATCATGTCGAGTTTTTGATTTAAAATAAGAGACATGTGACTCTACCTTTCACTTGAACACTTAGAAGCCATTGTAGGGTTATTAATAGGTCTTATTTCAGTATCATTGTGTCTCAGGGAATAGGGAGCGGGAGGAGCGGGAGAGAAATGGGGAGACAGCCGGTCAGTGGAGCAATCCGAACACACACAACATCCTTTGACTAAGTTTGCCATATTATAGGAGTGTAGATCATGGTCCCCCAAAACAATTATAATAGTAACATCCATTGAGCCACCCAGGCGCCCCTTCAGTTGGTTTAAAAAAAAAAAAATGCAGTATCTGTGAAGTGCAAGAAACCCAGATACGCCTGTAATTAATTAATCCATTGATTTTAATATATCCGTATTTTGGTCCAGCCTCAACTACAAGGAAATTCTAGGTCACAAATTGGGATGAGGGGAAAGACTTATAAAAACAAAAATCTCAAGAAGCTGAAAATACTGTTTATTCAGGTGCTAAGCTGATCATTTCTCTTGAAGATAAAGAAAGACAAAGTACTTACAAACCAGTGAGCAATACAAAAAGGCTTGTTGGGGTGCCTGGGTGGCTCAGTGGATTAAGCCTCTGCCTTCAGCTCAGGTCATGATCTCAGGGTCCAGGGATCGAGCCCCACATCGGGCTCTCTGCTCAGCAGGGAGCCTGCTTCCCCCTCTCTCTCTGCCTGCCTCTCTGCCTACTTGTGATCTCTCTCCTCTCTGTCAAATAAATAAATAAAATCTTAAAAAAAAAAAAAAGACTTGTTAGCTGACTAGTTAGTCCGGGGCAGAGACCAGAGTCCCAAGTAAGATTCAATTTGAATTGCTCTGTTTTTTATCATAACTTACAGACATTCTCAGTGTTTCCTGACATTAGACATTAAGGGGAAAGGAGGGGAAGGGAAAACCCTCTGAGAAGCCATATTGTTTTTACCACAGAGTTTGGCTTAATCTCTCAGGCTCAGAACCCCTCGTCCCAAGACTTGGGATAATGCCAATATTTGTAATTTCGGAGAGTCGTTTATTCTGTCTATTGTAGGGAATCATGCTAGTTCATAAGATATGTTTGTTGATATTTACTTAAGGCGCTGTGAGAAGGAGTCCCATCCGTCTGTCTTCCCACAGCTGCTTGTATTAACCATGACCCTGGAGATTTCCAGCCAGGGCGAGGAAGAAGGTTAGGTGGTGACGGCGTTGGCAGAAGGGAATGGGGGAAGAAACAGTAATGGAGGCAGAGACCGCATGTTGCTGGCAAGGGAATGGACTGGGAGTGGGGGGAACAGAGACAGTATAGGCAGTGGAAACCAGGATGAAGGTAGCCTTAATGATAGGATCAGGATGAGGAGCCTGATGTGGATGGGGGTAGAGCTAAGACAGGGGTCTCAAGGGGAATTAAGATGGGGGATGGAGGAAATTAGACCTAGAAGAGGACGGGTACACATCGGACAAGGATGGTATGGAGATGACAGGGATGCTAATGGACACAGGGCTGAATATTCTCCTGGGTGAATGGGGGAGGAGATGTGGGTTATAGAAGAACGGAATGAGAATTGAGTATGTTGCAATGGGCATCAGGGAAATATTCACTTGTTCCTTCATGCTCAATTATTTACTGGGCAGCTACTGTGCGAGGCACTATTCTGGGTGCTGAGAATACAAGAGTGAACAAGACAAGTCTCTTCCCACATGGGACTTATATTCTGGTGAGGAAGATAGAAAATAAACAAATGTGTTCTAGAATATCATTATGAGAAGTGCTACAGATAAAAGCAAAGCAAGATAAAAGGATAGTCGGGTGCCTGGGTGGCTCAGTTGGTTAAGCGACTGCCTTCGGCTCAGGTCATGATCCCGGAGTCCTGGGTTCGAGTCCTGCATTGGGCTCCCTGCTCGGCGGGGAGCCTGCTTCTCCTTCTGACCTTCCCCCCTCTCATGCTCTCTCTCTCTCATTCTCTCTCTCAAATGAATAAATAAAAGCTTAAAAAAAAAGATAAAAGGATAGAGTGATGGGTGTCGCCATTCTAGAAGGGTGGTCAGGAGAGACTTCTCTGAAGTGCAGACACTGGGGCAGAATGAAGGGAGAGAAGAAGCCATGCAAACAGCTCGAAAGAGCTGATGTCCGAGGCCAACCTCTCTGCTGTCCGTAGGTCCCTTCCTCTCCGGGCGCCTCGGGATTCCGTTCTTCCAATATTTCTTCTCTCTTCCTCTATCAATCCTCTTCCTTTTCCTCTCTAGTGGCTCAATCCCCTAGATATACTGAAACAAGGTGCTGTAATTTTCCCCATCTTTAAAAGAAAAAACTCTCATGTCCCTAACCCGCCCTCCAGCTAGCATCTACTTTACCTTTTCACAGAAAAATTCCTTGAAAGAGTTGTCTATCCACCTGACCCCCACCCTTCTGTTCTTTCTTTCCCAGACATGCTCCCCTGAGCTTTTGCCCCACCGTTTCCCACACTGTTGTTGCCAGCGGCATCCACGACCTTCCTGTTATTACATCGAGTGGTCAATTCTCAGACCTCTGCTTATTTGACCTGTGACACTGTTGACCCCTCCCTCCTCCATCAAATCCCTTTTCCACTAGGCTTCCAGGGTGCTGCATTTTCTCGCTTTTCCTCCTCTGTCACTATCTTTTCCTTCTGAGGCTCATCTCTGCAATCTCTGAATGTTGGGAACCCTTGTGCCTTGTCCGTTTTGAATCCCCTCACCTGTTTGGTGTTCTCGATCAGTCTTGTGGCTTTAAATGCCATCTCCATGCTCATGACTCCATGTACAGCTCTAGCTCAGATCCCCTGAAGCCAGGCTCCCATACCTGAGTGGACTTCTAACGGCCATTTCCATCAGCACTTGCAAAACTGAACTCCCCATCTTCCCGCTCAAACCCATTCTTGCCACTACCTTCTCATCTGTTAGCAGAATTAATCTCTTCTGGTTAGGCAAAAACAACCTTGTTTTCCCCCATGCTTCCAAACCCAACCAGTCCTATTGTGCCTTCCTCTAAGTATGCCTAGCATCTTGGACCACACCCATTGTCAGCGCCCTAGTCTAAGCCACCCACATCTCCGGCCTGGCTGTGATTGCCCCAGAAAGCATCATCAGAGCAGTACGGGGTGGGGCGAGGAACAAGGGCAGCCCAGGCGGCACAGGGAAGAAAGAGTGCGATGCAGCCGAGTGGGAGCTCCGGATAGTGAGATACTATTGGAGCAGAGAGTGGGTGGCAAAGGGTGGGGCGAGCTAATGCTGAGCACACCCCAGGAAGCAGAGGTGGGGAGTCTGGATCGTCACCCCCTGGAGCTTGGGTTTCTTCTGAGCCAGTGAGGACTCGGTGAAACCTCAGCAGACTGGCTTCAGCACTGAGAATGGACTGAGCGTGTGGGGCTGGGGGAGGAGACCAGTTCGGACGGAGGCTGTTGCTACGGCGTAAGCAAGAGATGATGGCGACCCAGAAAACAGAGCAGCACATTCAGGATACTTCGGAGATGGTTCCAGACCCGGGAGTTGGCTGCAGGCAGGATGTGGGGGAGGAAGCTTTGAGCCTGGGGACCAGAACGGGTGATACAGCTGCTCATTTGGGCTTGACCCACCCATACAGCGGCCCCTGAAGGTGTTGTGGGGGAGAGGAGAAATCAAGTTCAGGTTTAATGAACCTAAGTGACTGGAAGAGTCCATGGTTGGCTACGTGGACCTAGAGCTAAGGAGCTGAGCTGGGGCGGTATTTAGAAGTAACCTAATTATAGACGGTAACTGAGACAAGAGAAGGGAGGGAGGGAGCTGGACCAGGAGAGACGAATGGAGGGCCAGAGGGGGAGAAGGCCCAGCCCAGAACTCTGGGGAGCACAAACACTTTGGGCAAGAAGAACCAAGAGGAAGTCAGAAGGGGTGAGGCTTAAGAAGTCGAGGAGACTCTGGGAGAGAGCAGTTGTCACAGAACCCACAAGGAGAGCTTTTCAAGGTCAGAGGGGGTCATGGCCGAGCCCAAAACATATCAATGTGAAGGTCACTGGTGACCTTGTCAGGAGCAGTTAGTGACTCCACGGTGTCTGAAGCCACACAGGATTAAAGATCGAGGGGCGAGGAAAGACAGAACGAACACCTTTAAAAGATTAGGCTTCCCATCCCTTCTACAGATCACACAAAATAAATTTTCGATTTTCAAACTAATGTAAAACTTGCATGTATGCTTAAATTCAAACAAACCCTTTCTAAATTATTTTATTTTAAGATTTTATTTATTTATTTGACAGAAAGAGATCACAAGTAGGCAGAGAGGCAGGCAGAGGGAGAGGGGGAAGCAGGCTCCCCGCTGAGCAGAGAGCCCGACGCGGAGCTCGATCCCAGAACCCTGAGATCATGACCTGAGCTGAAGGCAGAGGCTTTAACCCACTCAGCCACCCAGGCGCCCCCTAAATTATTTTAAATGCGAAGTTAACGTATTGCCACTTTTCATTGAAAATAACTTCTGCCATGGCTATCTCACTCCTTCTCCGGAGGGAGGTTGCTCCTCCTTGGTGGCGCCCCAAGCACGTGCCTGGTTCGTCTGTTTGGTGGCCCAGCAGGGTTTGGCTCTGATTCAGGCAGGAGAGAAGGGAGGACAGGGAGCGGGACGTGTGGTGGAGACAGAGTGGGGCCTTTTTTTTAAAAATGAGGGAGATTTTTGCATGTCGACAGGCTATAAATAGAAACCCATATTCTTAAAGGCTAAACATGCTGGAAGGGCTAATCAATAAAACACGAGGGTTGAATGTGGGGGCATTTGGAGCACAGGAAGGACCGCTGAGGATATGGGGTCCCCACCCACATGCTACCGAGGCTTCAGTGGCCTGGCTGTGAGGGACCGAGGGGCACTGGGTCTGAAGGAGGGGACAGGCATTGAAGGCACCAGGGCAGGTGCTGAGGCTAGACAAGAGCCAGGAAGAGAGAAAGGGAGGCGTTGGTGCTTTTGGGGTTGGGATATTGGGCCCTGACCCACCCAAGAAGCTGGGGCTTAAAAGAGATGCAGCCTTCCCCTCAGCACCCTGAAGGTGAGGGCGAAGGGGAGAAAGTGAGCCCACCAGCCGGGGAAGAGCTTGCTGAGCCCCCTCTGGCCAAGACCCCTCCCTGGAAAGCTCTCGCTCCCTGCTGAGGCCCCCATTCCCATCCCCACCTGCCAAGATGCCCCCTATCCATCAGCCAGAAGGATGGGAGAACTGGAATGTCTCCACCAAGAGCTGTCTCAGCCTCTGAACTGCTGTCACGAGGGTGTGCGGGCTCTGTCTTTCTGGGTTAATGCCCTTGAACTACCCATTTCTGCCGGAGGTGGGGCCCTGGCCACGGAGAGCAGGGCCTGCTGCTGGGGGAGGGGGAAATGTGTGCAGAAGGCCCAGGGGAGGCCACCCGGTTCGTGATGTCGCAGTGGTGACCCCGAAAAGTATAGACAGAAGGGCAGAGGGTGGCCATTGTGTTGAAAAGGAGGGCGGGGCAGGGGACACACTATTTTTCCTTAGGTTAAGTGTTTCTCAGATGCCCGGATGGAAATGAGGAAGTATGTGGAGCGTCCACAGCCCTCTACAAGGCTTTTCTCTTATGCCATCCTGGAGAAAACAGTTTGCAGAACCCCAGGTTCTGGCCCTGGAGAATCACGCTGTCAGAGCAGGAGTTAACGCCCCCCTTCCCCCCTCCCCCCAGCCCCCCGCCCCCACCCGTTTGCCCTTCTATGAGGCCAGAATGTTCCACTCCAGACTGAGGCAAGCAGCTTGGGAAAAAACTGCCCATCAGCCAATGAATCAGATATCACGTTGAATCTAGCACCGCCAGAGGCCGAGATCAAGGAGAAGGCCAGGGTGGGGGAGAGGGGAGCAGGTTGCTAAGAGAGAAGCCTCCGTTCTCGCTGCCTGAGTAACTGGGAGGGTGACAGTGATGACTGGGGGTGCGGTGATGACGAGCTGGAATGAAAGGCTAAGGAGGGAGCTTGGCCTGTCCCTCTGTGTCCCAGACGAGGAACAGTGGTCACTGCTGCGCGAGGCCAAGAAGCCCCCAGGGTCTTAAGGAACCCAGGCTTATGTTTCCAAGATATACAGGCAGCCCCACTGCCCTCCTCCATCCCCCCACCTAATCCCAGTCTGGTCCCAGATCACCCCCCGCCTTTCCCAGTGAGCTCAGGTTGGCGTTGGGTCACTGCCGGGGCTGTGTCCTGGTCACAGCGTCCAGCCCCAGTCGCCGCGAGAGCTGGTCATTCCTTCTCTAAATAACATCCCTCGGCCACATGGGAATCAACTTCCCTGGGGGTTAGGCACCTTCCCTGGGGTGAAATGGCCGTCCTGTCCCACTTGCCTGAGGCAGGAACGGATCCTGCGGTATGATTCCTGTTCCAATGTTCCCCCAGGAACCGGGCTGAGGGGTGCCCAGAGGGGACCACGGCCACACCCTTGCCGAACTTTCTTCCTCTGGCCTAACCTGTTCCTCACTCACCTTGCCCTACGTGCACTCATCCTGTAAATCACTTAAGCAGGAATCTCCCCAGCAGGCTTTCTTCTAGGGGCTCCAGCCAGTCTAGAAAGCCCTGTATCCTTCACAGCCAGCGTCACCCCAGGCCCCCTGTCAGCCACAACCCATCGTCTCTCAAATTTCAGCTTCACCGAGTACCTGATACCCGGTAATAAACTCCTTCCTGCTTAAACTGAATAGTGCAGATTCGGTGGCCTGCAACTAAGAACTTTGACCAATACAATGATTCACACGAGAAGCTTCCAGCAATTAACACTCAAGGGTGCAGGGAATCTGGTCGAGGATCGGGATTGGTCATCTGACCTGGTTGGGGTTGGAAGGCATTGAAGGTCCTATAGTTACAGAGGATGACATAGTGAGGACTATTTACCCACTGTTTTAGTTTTTTAAATAATATAATGAACACCCATGAATCCCACACTCATCCCGTTATATTATTACCAGTAACGTGGGTCTGCCAATGTGCTCCTTGGGACCTGTGTCTCCCCCAAGAGGTCACTACTATCTGAGGGCTTTATCACGTATGTGGGTGCCTAAGTAAGATACTGTTTTTGCTTTGTCTTTGAACTTTATGGAAAGCATAGTCATTTGAGACTTGCTTTTTCACTCAGAATTATGCTACTCAGATTTACCCACGTTGTGGCATATAAAGGGATATCACTCATTTTTACTGCTGTATAGTATTCCATGTGTGAACACACCACAATTTATTTATTCTGTGGCCACTGGGCATTTAAATTGTTCCATTCTTTTGTTCTTACACAAAGTGCTACTGGTGACATTCTTGTCACCTGTCTTCTGATACACATGGCAAAAATTTCTCTTGGGTATAAACCCAAGAATTTAATTTCTACGTATATGATTATTCAATAGCATAAAAGAAAACCAAACTGTTTTCCAAAGTAGCCGTTCAATTTGCACACCCACCGTCGATGTGTAAGAATTCTCTCACTGGTCAATGTTTTCTTCAGAAAGTCTTGCTCTTAGTTTTTGCAACTGGCTGTATTTAAAATGGTATCTCATTCCAATCTTGATCTCCTGATTATTAATAAAGTTAAACTTTTTTTTTTTAAGATTTTATTTATTTATTTGTTAGAGAGACACTGTGAGAGAGGGAACACAAGCAGGGGGAGTGGGAGAGGGGGAAGCAGGCTTCCTGCTGAGCAAGAAGCCCGATGCGGAGCTTGATCCCAGAACCCTGGGATCATGACCTGAGTCGAAGGCAGATGCTTAACAAATGAGCCACCCAGGCGCCCCAAAGTTAAACATTTTTCATCAATTTATTGACTATACATGTTTTCTTTTTTGAGAATGTCGTTTGTCAATTTTTCTATTGAATTCCTTCTGTTTTTCTTTTTTTTTAAAGATTGATTTATTTATTTGAGAGAGAGAGAGCGCGCCCACAACATGTGAGAGTGGGGGGAGGGGCAGAGGGAGAGAATCTGGAGCAGACTCCCCGATGAGCACAGAGCCTGACCTGGGGCTCAATCTCACGACCCTGAGATCATAACTTGAACCAAAACCAAGAGTCAGAGGCTTAACCGACTGAGCTACCCAGGCGCCACCCCCATTTTAAGAAGATTTATTTATTTATTTGGGGGGGGAGAGGGAGCACATGTGCATGGCTTCTCTTTTTCTTATATTTTATAGTAGTTATTTACATACACTAGATATTAATCTTCTGTTGATTATATGTGCTACAATTATCTTCTCCTTTGCTGTGGCTTATATTTTTATTTCTTCTGAGGTGTCTTTTTAATAAATGAAAATAGGACAACTAGTGAAGAGTATTTTGATTAATGTTAGGAATACTATTACACCAAAAGATTCTACAAAATTGGAATTATGATAAAATCGGATCACTAGTTTCTGATTTGTATTATTTAAATTGTTATAAACAGTTTTAGACCTTAAAATAATATAAAGTTCGGGGCACCTGGCTGGCTCAGTCAGAGGAGTGTGCTACTCTTGGCCCGGGAGTCGTGAGTTTGAACCCCATGTTGGGTGTAGAGATTACTTACAAATAAAATTTTTAACCCGAAAAACAAACGATCCAGTTAAGAAACGGGCAGAAGACATGAATATAGACATTTTTCTAAAGAAGACATACAGGTGGCCAATAGACACATGGAAAGATGCTCAACATCTCTAATCATCAGGGAAATACAAATCAAAAGCACAGTGAGATACCACCTCACACCCATCAGAATGGCTTAAATTAACAACGTGGAAAATAGGTGTTGGCAAGGATGCGGAGAAAAGGGAACCCTCTTACACTGCTGGTGGGAACGCAAGCTGGTATAGCCACTCTGGAAAACAGTATGGAGTTTCCTCAAAAAGTTGAAACTAGAACTACCTTACCATCTAGCAATTGCACTACCAAGTATTTACAAATGATACAAAATTCTGATTTGAAGGGGAACACGCCCCCTGATGTTTATAGCAGCATTAGCAACAATAGCCAAATTATGGAAAGAGCCCATATGTCCACTGACTGATAAATGGGTAAAGAGGATGTTGTATATATACAAGGGAATACTACTCAGCCATAAAAAAAGGATGAAATCTTGCCATTGACACCCATGTGGGTGGAACTAGAGGACATTATGCTAAGCAAAATAAGTCAGTCAGAGAAAGACAAATACCATATGATTTCACTCATATGTGGAATTTAAGAAACAAAACAGATGAATATAGGGCAAAGGAAAAACAAAGAGGGAGGCAAACCACAAGAGACTCTTTTTTAAGATTTTATTTATTTATTTATTTGAGAGAGAAAGAGAGAGAGCATAAGCAGGAGGAGGGGAAGAAGGAGAAGGAGAAGCAGACTGCGCTGAGCAGGGAGCCCAACCCCAGGACCCTGGGATCACCACTTGAGCCAAAGGCAGATGCTTAACTGACTGAACCACCTAGGCGCCCCACCCCAACCACAAGAGACTTTTTTTTTTTTTAAGATTTTTATTTATTTATTCGAGAGAGAGAGAGAGATAGCAAAAGAGAGAGCATGAGAAGGGGGAGAGGGAGAAGCAGACTCCCTTCAGGGAGCTGGATATGGGGCTTGATCCCAGGACCCTGAGATTACGACCTGAACCAAAGGCAGACACTTAACCCACTGAGCCACCCAGGTGCGGCTAAGAGACTTTTAACGATAGAGAACAAACTGAGGGTTGCTGGAGAGGAGGTGGGTGGGGCATGGGCTAGAATGGGTGATGGGCATTAAAGAGGGCACTCGTGCTGAGCATTGGTGGTGTAGGTAAGTGATGAATGACTAAATTCTACTCCTGAAACTAATATCACATTATATATCAACTAACTAGAATTTTAAATAAAAACTTGAAGCATTAAAAATAAATAAACAAATCTTAAAAAAATAATATAATAATAATATAAAGTTCTTCCTAAAGATACCTAGTTAACATCTTTTTTCTTAAAAATTGCATTAGCTGTTCATCTACTTCTGTATCTAATGATTTGAAAGTTCTTAGTCATTGCTTTTATACACACAATCAGCAGCTTTCAAATCATCAATTATTACAACATTTTGCTCATGAAATATTAAATATACATTTGTACTTCAACTGGCTGAAAGAATTTCAGCATCTAAAGCAAAGAAGGACATTTTTTAAAAAGACTTTATTTATTTATTTGACAGAGAGATAGAGCCAGAGAGCCCAAGAGGAGGGAATGGCAGAGGGAGAGGGGGAAACAGACTCCTCACTGAGCAGGGATCCTGACGTAGGGCTTACTGAGCCAAAGGCAGATACTTAACCATCTGAGCCACCCAGGCGCCCCAAAGAAGGATATTTTCACTGAGTTGCATCTGGAACGGGTACCCATATTTGAAAGCAAATATTCAGATATTAATAATAAACCTAAATAACATGGCTTGCTTAAATTTGCAGACATTGTTACCTTGATAAGATGTGATGGAAATCATGATCATGGACCACACACAAGTTCAAAGACGTCAGAAATGATACTGAATTAAGTGCTTGGCTTTTCAACCTTCTAAGGGTTCAGGCCAAAGCCATGGTTGAATAGCAGATATGAGCCAAAAACTAAGCCTGCAGCTAATCTCTGGTATGATCCTAACACAAAACTATTTTACACTGTACATCATTAAATGATTTACAGCTAACGTTCTCTATATATTGGTGTAGAAAGTTGCTAGAATGATGACCAACAAATGTTGAAGATGATTGTTTTGGGGTAGTGGCATTTGGGGCAATAAAGAAAATTTTTCTAGTGCTTTCTATATTAATTTTTATGATGAGTATATGCCTTTTGTGATAATTGGTTTCAGAATCTTTTCTCAATCACAATATCAATAGTTACTAACACTTAACGAGAAATCTTACTGGTTTGATTACCGTTGCTGTGTTCAGAGTATCAGGCCTTCCTTGTTTTGTTTGGGGGGTATGCACGTTTAGCTTTTGTAAATACTGAGGAAGTTTTCCAAAGCGGTAGTCTCAGTTTACACTCTCACCAGCTATATGACTGTCCTGGTTTTTCCTCATCTTTGACATTAAGATACACGATTTTTTAAAGGCCCGGAAACTATTTTTATTTATTTTTATTTATTTATTTATTTTATTTATTTTTTATTTTTCATTTTTTTTAAAGATTTTATTTATTTATTTGACAGAGAGAGAGATCACAAGCAGGCAGAGAGGCAGGCAGAGAGAGAGGGGAAAGCAGGCTCCCCGCTGAGCAAAGAGGCCAATGCGGGGACCCTGAGATCATGACCTGAGCCGAAGGCAGAGGCTTTAACCCACTGAGCCACCCAGGGGCCCCAGTACTATTTTAAATTTGAGGTATGTATGTGTGTGTAAAATAAGAGATGTTTGACTCCTTATATATTTGATCTTAATAAAATAAAATTATCTCTCTAAATTCTTAAATCAGAATTAAAAATATATCCAATTAAAATTTTGATCAAAAATTTTTTATCATTTCTTTTGAGGGAAAAAGAAGACGGACTCTACCAAGTATTGGAAAGCATGTGTGGTTTCTGTGGCAATGGGTTTTGGCAGTGGTCTGTTGGCAACTATTTAACAAGCGGCTCTCTGAGAAAGAAACTCTAATTTGTAGAAGTTGCCAATTTCTGTGGCATAAATACTTTTTGACCGTGGCTGAACCCTCACACGTTGCCGGTGGGCATCTAATTGGCACAACCACTTTATAAAATCATTTGGTGATATCTACTCAAGTTGATGGGGGACAGCAATTCTACTGGTAGGTATGTGCACCAAAAGATTTATATTACTTAAAACAGTCAAAGACTGGAAAACTTGAATGGATAAATTGTGTATTAATGTAATGGGATACTACACGGCAATGGAAATAAACAGGTTGCTGCTACACATAATAACAGGCATGAATCTCACAAATACCAGAGAGTGTATACTGTATAATTCTAACTACATATAAAAGTTCAAAAACAATCAAAACTATTCTAGGGAGTTAGAAGTCAGAATAGTGGTTACCTGGGGAGGACAGAGGGTGGTGATGGGAGGTTTCTTTACAAAATGGTTATTGTATGGACTGAATGTTTGTGCCCCCCAAAGTTAGATGTTGAAGTCCTAACCCCCATGTGATGGTATTAGGAGGTAATGAGGTCATGAAGGTGGGGTCCCCACGATGGGATGAGTGCCCTTATAAGAAAGTACAGGAGCACCTGGGTGGCTCACTCGGTTAAGCATCTGCCTTTGGCTCAGGTCATGATCCCAGGGTCCTGGGATCCAGCCCTGCGTCCGGCTCCCTGCTTGGCAGGAGCCCTCTTCTCCCTCTCCAACCTACTTCTCCCTCTCTAGCCTGCTTCTCCCCCTGCTTGTGCTCTTTCTGTCAAATAAATAAATAAAATCTTTTTTTAAAAAAGAAAAGAAAGCACAGAGGGTGTACACTCTCTTTCCCTCTCCCCCGCCCCCCACAGTGGAGAGAGGGCAACCTTCTGGAAGCAAGGAAGAGGGCTCTCACCAAGAACTGAATCTGCCAGCACCTTGATCTTGGACTTCTCGGCCTCCAGAACCATGAGAAATAAATGTCTGAAATTCGAGCCATCTGATCTATGGTATTTTGTTACAGCAGCCTGAGCTGACTAAAACAATTACGTTTACACAGATGTGTTCAAGTTGAAATGATGCGTTAAGCTATATATTTATGATTTATGAAATTTTCTGTGGGAGTTATTTCAATAAAGGGTTATTAGGCTAATGCATTCATGCATTATTTGCACACATAAAGCCAAAAATCTTATTATTATCAGAATAAATTAACTTTTCAACGTCTCTTAATTCATAAATAAATCTTACTGTGTTCATAACTTAAACAAACTATACCTCAGCCAAACACATGAAGACAATTTCACCAAGAGAAACTTGGGCTCCCAGGAAGGCAACTCATTTACATACTTAAGAGAAGCCATTTGAGCAAAAAGAATATTTTTCCAATCCCCAAATACTAACTTTTAACCAACGAGCTCTCAATCCCATCATATCAGAGAAAGTTTCTGGTTTGAAAAATCAGAATGTAGTACCTTCTCAGAAGGAGAAAAAGTCAAACACACATGTCATGGCAAAAGCATTCGCCATTAAGAAGAAACCTCTAACTCATCTGCTCTTCCCCTAAAACCCATCTATTTCCCCATTCTGACAGAAACATCCCTTTATTACACTGTGGGTATGAGGGTATGATATCCTTTTGTCCTCTGTCTGCTCCGGGTGAACCATGGGAACCCGTGGAATCAGGACGTTTCTCAGCGAAACTGACATCTAGAACACCGCAGGCACGCAGCCAATTCTGCTTGGAAAGTTACTGGCTGTGTCCTAGCGACAGCAATCAGACAACAAAAAGAAATAAAAGGTATTCAAATTGGCAAAGAAGAAGTCAAACTCTCTCTCTTTGCAGATGACATGATACTTTATGTGGAAAACCCAAAAGACTCCACCCCAAACTACTGGAACTCATACAGCAATTCAGTAATG
>JAPYYM010003390.1:0-11215 GCA_028534135.1 Potos flavus
CACCCTCATAAAGATATATTGGCTTTGAATATGCAATTTATACCAATAGTATCTGTTGCTCTAAGTCTTCATTAGCCAACATTTTTCTTAATTGTACAAATTTTTCTGTAAGCAGCAACTACCCTCTATCATTCTTGGTCTATATCCCAGAGAAACTTAAAATCATCACCAATTTGCAACTTGTGATGACTATTTTAATTTAATTGTGATTTCCTGAAGTTTATATCTATTGAGCATAATGAGAGTTTGGGGTAGGAAATATCAGTACCTTTAAATCTTTCTCCTTCAACGGCCTTTTAATTGTTTAAGCTTAACTCACATATTCCAAATTAATGTTGCTAAGTTCGGTGACCATCTGGTAAGACTGTTGCAATGGTTTTCTTTTCTTTTCTCTTTTCTTTTCTTTCTTTTTAAAATAGATCTATTTATTCATTTGAAAGATAGAGACAGTGCAGCAGGAGGGGTAGAGGGAGAGTGAGAAAACCTCAAGCAGATTTCCCACTAAGGATGGAGCCTGACATGGGGCTCAATCCCATGACCCCAAAATCATGACGTGAGCTGAAATCAAGAGTTAGATGCTTGACTGACTGAGCCACTCAGGTGTCCCTGGTTTTCTACCATTTGAATGTGACTCATGAGTAGATTGTGAGGTTGTAAAATCAGTTTAGTAGTGCATGTGTCTGTGTTTAATAAGCTAGCATAATAAAATCAAAAATAGAATAACAGCAATTTATAAAAAGAGTTTATGGAAACACCTGACACATAGTAAACCCTCTCTGAGTGTTTGGTAGTATTATTGTTAGAATAACACAAAATATAGATTAGATCCCATATATGAAAGGGTATGCTTTAGTTATGCATTTATTATGTTTTGAGTGAAATGTAAAATTAATTTCTTCTTGTAAGATGCAAGCAAAAATTTTCATACGGTATTCACTTATTTCATATCTTGTGTGATTTAAAATCCATGGCTTCTTCAGGGAATTTATAATATAATTATTATGTTTCATATAGTTTTATAAATTTGATATAAGTCACAGAGCCACAAACTCCTTGAAGACTTTTTTTCAAGCTTGTCATCCTCAATTTACAAATTGATTTTTTCTTTAGAGTTCCAAAAGCTAATTAATAGAGTCATTATCATATCTGAAGAGATGATTAAAAAGACTCATTTGATGAATTGTTCACCCCCAAAAATGCTAAAATTTTCATCACTAACAACAATTCCAGAGTTTTCTTTGGACAAATATTTTCATCACATTTTTTTATGGTGATATGATTGACTTTTTTAGTTGTAGTGAAAAAAACATTTTGTAAGGAATTTTTCTTAAGTTTACAATTCCATAGATGTCTTCCATATATATGCCCCTATATTGTTATTTAGAAGCATTTCTGGAAATATTTCTTACAAAGGTCCGTAATTTCGAGTGTCAGAGGATGTCTTCAAAGGCCAAAACTGGTGCCCCTAAAATAAGAATTGGTTAGATCACTTACTTTACATGTTATCCAATCCTGTCACATATATGAGAGCTGAGGCAAGAAGAACAATCAACACATTGATATTTCAATGTAGCTTAAAAAGTCTATCTTTGCTTTATTTCGATGGTGGTCAGGTCAAATTAGTGAACCCAATCCAATGTATAGCATTGCTTTATATTTATATTTAACATGCAGGAAATAACACTGCCCCAAGAAAGTTTTAATTATGGTTAGGAGACAAAACTTATGAGCGATTAATAAAAATGTAATTATATAATGAGGAGATAAAGCAAAATTCTCAATTGCCAAAATCAATGCCACAAAATGCACATAATGCACATTTATAAACTCTTACTACAAAATAATATTGATAGTGAGTGCTGTGGATTTTCGGGTAGTAGAGTGAATAAAATATACTTAAAATGCTGATTCATTATGGAATGAAACCTACATACGTGGTAGTCAGATAATTGCTGTTTTGAATTCAGGACCCAATACTCAATAGCTATACCCCACGAACCATCATCTGTGCCACAGGCTTGTTGCAAAGTCCTGTGAGTTTTCCTTGTGCTACTACAATTCAGTATATTCAAAAAGGAGGCAACAGTGATGATTTACTGACGACTTAGCCTCTGGACTCCTCATTTTGAATCTTGGGGAAGGCAAAACCATTTTCCATGGAGAAAGTGAAGGCCAGATAGTATTTTACCAGACTCCCTTAGAGCTAGTTTGTGGGCTTGTACACTAAGCTTAACTAATCAGATTTTGAATTCTGATTTATGGATGCAAAGAAATGGGGACAGGGTTTCACATGAAGCCAGCTGCTCCTGGTATCTAGGGGCAGCAATGGCAGTGGTGGTCCCCGGTGTCCAGTGCTGGTAGTGCAAGTTTAAGCTGTGGTGTCCCATGTTTTCCTTGTGGCCACATCAGTGTGTTTACACAACTGAATCTGGATTTTCACTGTGGTCCTGGCTGCTGCTTATTCTTGCATTTCCCTTCCCATTTTATATGTATATATACTTCTCAACATCTTTTCAATATCTTTCCTGTGTAAATCATCAAAAGTCAGTTCCAGGTATTTTTGGATAACAAACAAATCAAGAATGTCATTTGACTGAATTAATTTGTAAGTTCCATCAAAATGGCTTGTATGGAAACATTATGAAAGGAACATTCTAAATCTAGAAGAAAAATTACATGTGCATATGTAGATACGGAAAACGTTGATATGTAGAAAAGAGAAACCCCTCTTCATCATAAATTAGTTGGGAATAACCTTCTCTGTGTGCTTTAAGGCTATCCGAAGATGGTGCAGAAATAATTTATTTTATTTTTTTCAGAAATAATTTAAAACAGGCCTTTGGATGTGGCCTTAAAAAACTCTAATGATGGGCGCCTGGGTGTCTCAATCAGTTAAGCATCTACCTTAGGCTCATATCTGCTCAGGTCATGATCCCAAGATCCTGGGATTGAGTCCGGCATCAGGCTCCCTCCTTAGCAGGGATTCTGCCTCTCCCTCTGCCCCTCCCTTCCACTCCTGCTTGTGATTTCTCTCTCTCCCTCTCTCTTTCTCTTTCACAAAAATAAATAAAATTTAAAAAAACTATAATGATATTCCTAATTTTCAGATTAGTTGGATGTATTTATCTACAACCATTGACAAATTTGTAGAGGAATGTTTGATAGAAAAAATTGATAATTCATTTAATAAATTTTTAAAAATTTTTTTAAAGATTTTTTTTATTCATTTGAGAGAGCTACAGAGATAGAGACAGAGAGAGCACAAGTGGGGGGAGGGAGAGGGAGAAGGAGAAGCAGACTCTCCACTGAGCTGGAGCCTGACATAGGGCTCAATCCCAGGACCTGGAGATCATGACCTGAGCCAAAGGTAGATGTCCAACCATCTGAGCCACCCAGGCACCCCCAATTTTTAAAATTTTAATGTGAACAAAAATCATATGAGAATAAAGCAAATTCAAACATGTGGTAGGAAAAAAGTAATCTTACTTTTTAAAACCTAGATGCATATACATCGAGTAATATTTGATGGGGGAGCCAAGAATACTCAATGGAGAAAAGACAGTCATTTCAATAAATTGTGCTAGGAAAATTGGATATTCACACGTAAAAGAATGAAACTAGACCTTTATCTTATACCACTCACAAAATTTAATCAGATTAAAGACTTAACTGTAAGACCCAAAACTCCTAGAAAAAACAGGGAAAATGCTTCTTAACATGGGTCTTAGCAACGACTTTTGGATATAATACCTTAAGCAAAAGCAACAAAATAAAAAAAATAACAAAGTGGGAGGGACTACATCAAACTGAAGATTTTCTGCACAGCAAAAGAAACAATCAGTAAAATGCAAAAACAACCTATGGATTGGGAGAATATATTTGCAAATTATAAACTTGATGCAGGATTAATATCCAAAATATATAAAGAACTCATACAACTCAATAGCCTAAATCCCCAAATAATCCAGCTTAAAAATGGGAAGATGACCTGAACAGACATTTTTCCAAAGAATATATTCAAATGCCCAAGAGGTACATGAAAAGGTGCTCGAAGCCACTAATCATTAGGGAAATGCAAATTAAAACCGCAGTGAAATATCACCTTGGACTCAGAGTGAGAAGCTATCATCAAAAAGACAAGAGATAACAAATAGTGGGGAAGATGTGGAAAAAAGGGAACTCTTGTACACTCTTAGTGCGAATGTAAAGTGGAACAGCCACTATGGAACATGTAGTATGACGGTTCCTCAAAAAGATTAAAGGGATAACTACAGTATGACCTAGCAATTCTACTTCTGGGTATATATCCAAAGGAAATGAAATCACTATGTCAAAGAGATATATGCACACCCATGTTCATTGCAGTATTATTTACAGTGTAAAATATATTTACAATACAAATATGCAATGAAATACTATTCAGCCATCAACAAGAAGCAAATCCTGCTATTTGACAGCATGGACGGACCCTGAGGACATTATGCTAAGTAAAATAAGTCAGGCAAGCAATGTATGATCTCGCTTATATGTGGAATCTAAAAAACACTCATAGCAAAAGAGATCAGATTTGTGGTTACCAGAGACAAGGTGTACAGGGAGGGAATACACGAAGTTGGCCAAAAGGTACAAACTTCCAGTTATAAGATAAATAAGTACTGTGGATGCGATGTCCAACAACATGACTACAGTTAATGCCACTGTATGGTAAATTTGGGAGTTGCTAAGAGAGTAGATCCTAAAAGTTCTTATCACATGGCAAAAAAATTTGTAACTATATGAGGTTATGGATGTTAACTAAACTTACATGGGAACCACTTTGTAATATACATATGTCAAGACATTATACTTATACCTTGGGCTTGTATGGTGCTATATGTCAATTTTATCTTAATAAAATGGGAAAAAATAAAATTAGTGAAATCTGAAAATAAAATAAAAACCTAGGTGCTATTTCTGGCTCTTTCATTAACTATCTTGTTGACCTTGATCAAGATAGAAACTCCCTGAGACTCACTTTGATCACCCATAAAGGAACAAGTTCTAAAATTATATGAAACAAAAATTTGACAACAATAAATAGTAATGTATGGATTATAAATGGCAGAGTGGTTAGGAATTTTCATGGACAAGTTTGCAAAAGGAGCTTAACATTAAGTTGAAAAAGAAGCATGCATTGTGTTTAGCAAGGAAACACAGACAGCGAAGGGCCAAAAGAAAGTAAAGGAAGCTGTTTGCATGGTAATTGGCATTTTCTCTTTTTCTTATACACTCGTTTATAGATTGGGCTTTTATTTATTTATTTATTTTAATTTACGGGCTAATGTTTTTAATGATTATCAACGTATTTGCTTTCTGGGGCACCTGGGTGGCTCAGTGGGTTAAAGCCTCTGCCTTTGGCGCAGGTCATGATCTCAGGGTCCCGGGATCGAGCCCAGCATCGGACTCCCTGCTCAGCGGGGAGCCTGCTTCCTCCTCTCTCTCTGCCTACCTCTCTTCCTACTTGTGATCTCTCTCTTCTCTGTCAAATAAATAAATAAAATCTTTAAAAAAAATGTACTTGATTTCTCTTCAGTATATGCCATACAATAGATATGATCACTGCTGTGAATGGAATTGTGTCTCCCAGAGATAAGTCGAACTCCTAAAAATGGATACGTGTGAATATGACATTATTTGGTAATAGGGCATTTACACATATAATCAGTGAAGATAAGGTTATGCTAGATTGGGGTGGGCCATAAATCCGATGACTAGGGTCATTATTTAAGATAAGATTCAGAGACACAAATATACACAGATCCACAGGACTGACAGCCATGTCAAGATGGACGCAGAAGATGGAGAGATGCAGCTACAAGCCAAGAGGACTAAGGATTGTTGGCCAGCACCAGAACCTAGAAGAAAGGCATGCAACCATTTTTTCCTCAGAGCCACCAGACTTCTGGCCTCTTGAACTGTGAAAGAATGAATTTCTGCGGTTTTAAGCCACCGGTTTGGGGTAATTTGTTATGGCAGCCCTAGGACACCAAAATGGTCACCGCAGCTTTTATAGTGATTAGGTGATTCTTCATGAGCTGCGTGGTGGATGGATAGGAAAATGGCCACGTCCTTTGCAATGTTACGCTGCAGCTCCACTCAGCAGGAAAATGTCTCTCACCCTTTGAATTTAGCCTAGTCCTGTGACTTGCTTTTGCAGAGATGTGACAGAGGAATATTGTGACAGTTCAGAGTGTAAGAATCAAGAAGCCAAGAATGCATCCTCTCTCCCTCTTGCACCCCACAATTCATATGAGAACAAGCAAAGGTCAGTCCGCTGGAAGAGACAGCTATTGAAGCTGAGCTGATTCATCCCTACTGAAGCCATTCTAGACTAGCTTACAGCTAGCCGATTCGCCAGGATGTGGGAGAACCCGGTCCATACCAGCAGAACTGCTTAGCTGAACCACAGACTCATGAACAATAATATATCCTTGCTGTTTTAAGACACTAAATTTTAGAGAGCTTTGTTATGCAGAAATAGCAAAGTGATAAAAGATGCATGACTAATTCCAGATAATTCCTGGTTAAGGATCACATTTGTCAGATCTATCCTGACTCTAACTAAATTGTTCCCACCATAAAGCACGGTGTAGAGAAGCTGTAAATGTTAGCCACGTATTATAACAGAGCCTACTTGCCTTTCTTGTTACTCAAGTGATTTATTGAAATCTCCCTGCTTTCATCTGTCTGTCTCTCTAAATATTAACTTCATCCCAAGCTTCCAATATTGTTTTCCATCATTTCTTGGACTTTTTTACATGGCTTAGATTTCCACTTACTTTCTGGATCATATCACTACATTGATCTCAGCAGGAACTCTAGCTGCAGTTAGAAAATATTCTTAACCACACCACTGGCCCCCAGATACCACTACTCTCAGTACAGTCCCGATAAATTACCTTTTAGAAAATAAAACATGCATTTACTCACTGGGGTTTATGACAAAAAAAATTAAGAATAGCTATTTAAAAAAGAATAGTTATAAATAACATTTGCTATATGCTATATTTTAAAACTACAGAAAAAATGGTAAAGCTATGATGTTGAGTATTTGTGGAAAATATACAAAGGAAACAGAATATCTGAATATCTTTATGCTTATAATGCTTAATTGGAGAAATTAGAGTGGCAGTTGGTTAAAAAATAGGCCCTTTATTCCTTCTTCTTTTGGAAAACACCCACACAGTTGCAAAACTAATAAATCCTTTCTCAGTGAACTTATCTACTATGTGAGAGTATAGGGTTGGTTGCAAGGCAAGGATAAAAAGGGGTAGGAGAAAATTTTAGGATTGGTGGGTATATTTATTTTCTTGATAGTGGTAAAGTTTTCATAGGTTATGACATATATCAAAAGTTATCAAACTATATATTTTAAACATGTAAAATTTATTATAAGTCAACCGTACCTCAATAAAACAGAGTATCTAATTTAGACATCTAATCTGGCTTAAATAAATCCTCAACAAATATTTACTCAGCAAAGGTATCATGCTGTGTATCCTTCCTGTAGGGAATACATTTACATATATAAACACCCTGATGTATCATAAAGAAACTGGTAGTTGCCAAAAACTTGCAAAGGCATACAGAGAAGCTAGTACATAAAGTCCTTCACTTAGTGGAGCTTACAGTTTAGTGAGGATGCTAGACAACAAATGCATAGCAAATAAAGAAATAACAAAATTTAAGAGTGGTGTGAACAAAAAAAAATCTATTATGTATAAAATATCAAGCCAGTTAGGTGTTAGACAGTGATTGAGTAGTGACTATCTTGATAGTATGATCAGAGAAACTTCCCCTGAGACATGCCCAATTCTGAGATCTCCGTGACACGAGGGAGCTAGTCCTGTGATGTTTAGAGAAAGAACATCACAGAAAGATGGAACGGCCATTGCAAAGTCTTTGAGTTGACCCTGAGTGGGCTTTGAGTTGACTTTAAGTGGGCTTGGGTGACAAAAAAATAGCAAGAGATCCATTCATATAAACCAAAATGAAGAAGAAAAATAGTGATAGATAAATTCTAAGAGCAATGAAATGACAAAGATGGCTTGGCAGGGGATTTCAATCTGTTTATATGCTCTTTGTTTCTTCTTTTTACCTGCTAGTTTGACCTGTCTTTGTTGGGACAGAAAGCCAGGCATTCCTGAGTATTTTGAAGCAGACAAATTCTTATGACCCAGGGACCATTTCCCAATGGATCCTAAACCTTTATATTCTCTGATTTAGCCATGGAAGGAGCTCATTTGAAACTAAGGCAGAACTGATTCACCTGTTTGAGGTAGGAGTGGGTTGGTAATGGCTGCATTGCACTACAGATGTATAGTCTCTTTATTGTTTTGTCTGTTACCTTTCATGTTTGCTTATTGACACAACTGTGTACACATAATTTTTTTTAAGATTTTATTTATTTGTTTGACAGAGAGAGACACAGTGAGAGAGGGAACACAAGCAGGAGGAGTGGGAGAGGGAGAAGCAGGCTCCCCACCGAGCAGGGAGCCCGATGCGGGGCTCAATCCCAGGAGCCTGGGATCATGACCTGAGCCGAAGGCAGACGCTTAACAACTGAGCCAGCCAGGCGCCCCATGTACACATTATTTTTAAATAAAATTTTGATTAATCTAAGCAAATACAGGTAAAATATTCAAAATACGACAGTTTAGCATATATACCTATTTTCAGGCAGAAAATATTACACCATACTCACAGAATAGAACTTAAAGTAAATCATATCATAGTTTCTTCTGTTTTTCCATGATGCCCATTCCTACTTGTTATAGTTTCAATGACAACAAATTCAACTTTCCTCCTAAATGCTTCTTAAACTAGCAAAGAGGTCCACCACAGAAGGAGGCAGAGGCTAAATATGAGAGTTATATACAATTCATCGTAGAGACGATTTTACTTTGGGAAGGTATTGATATCCAAGGAAAGTTGGGAAAGCTTTTCCACAACCTTTTAAGTACAAATAAACCTTTTTTTTTTTTTTTTAAGAAAAGAAGCAGTGTCCTAGCAGTAAATCTTTTGAGTAAATATATGCTGTTTGGATCAAGTATTTATTATTGGATAATTTATTATTTGATCACATATGGTATATATATTATTTTTCTGGGAATAACACTAATCTTTATTATAAATGATTATCACCTTTTATTTTACTGAAAACTTTGGTTGATATATATTTTTCTTCTAATATAAAAATTCTCATTTTATTCACCTTTTATTTAGTAGATGATGATGTCACTTACTAATATATAAATGTTGTTTCTGCTCTCATTTTTGGACACTTGTTTATTTACTCAATAAATTGTTTCCATTATGTGGGAATCATTTACAAAGTCTTCACTGTATCAAGAAAATGATTATTTAAACAATGGAAATTTCAGGGTTTTAATGTTCTTTATTTAATGCAATTGCTTGAGTACTTTCTAAGTTACAATTTTCAGTCTTAATAGCTAGAATCTTAAACTGGAAGAATAACAACAATATCTCCAAGTTATCTGACACTAGCTATTCTCATGTAGAAACAGAATATCATTAGCAATTGTTCAAATCCCAAGATTTATTTCAACTTTTGGCAATATTACAATTTAATGAGCTATTTTGTCAGAGTGGAAAGGTGTGCCCTAATATTTTTCTGCATGTAAAATATTCTTGTAAAGCTCATTACTTGTGCATAATTTTTAATTTCCTACATTTTATTTATCTGTACTCATTATGAAGTAGTCAAGATAATACATTCAGACATATCTAGCCATTGTTTCAACTAATACTTAAATTTACATTCTTCATACATTAATTGTCATTAACAAAACAGAATTTTTAATAACACTGGTAAGTGCATAGCATATTATGCTTTTTAAATATGTTTATATAGAGGTATTTAACAAAAGAAACAATTATCTACAGAAGCACAAATTGATTGAAGTTTTCTGGATATAATTCTAGACAATCAGCCTTCCTAAGTTGGCAAAACTGCTCTTTTGTTATATTAAATACTTCTGGAGTTTTCACCTTGATAAGAATATATTATGTGAGACTATTATTAACTTACTACATAGTATGATATGAAAATATGTCAACACATGTAGTAAAACAGTTGTTAAAATGAAAAGAATTTACAATTTTTTGAGTAGGCAAAAGCATTCTTAATAATATTTGTGTCTGATGGTGAAAAAAATTAAAAGAAAATTCTGAAGAGCTGTATGCATAAGCTTAATTGGAACTTTTGTTTGCATAAAAACCATAGCATTTGATAAAATATGGCTACAAATCTAAAAAAAGTCAAAAAATAATTTACATTAAAATTTTTACCAAATCTGTATAATTTTCTGGCCTCTGTATAAAAGATATAGAGAAATAAGACCTTATTCTTGTGGGTAAATTTATTTATGTTAAAGCTTGACAGGTAAAGTGTACATACTTGATGTAACTGGAAAATGATTAGACTTTATGACCAAGTGTTATGTTGTGGTAAATTTTAATAAAGAAGAGGAGAAACAATTATGGTTGATTGCGATTGTTAGATACACCTATATGAAGAGCTGAGTTGAGCTGACATTTAAGGAACTGTAATTTGAGGATGGGCAGTTCTTGCATACAGCAGGCAAGCTCAATCAGTGAGATTATTTTGATTTAAGGTTTCGCCAAGTACTGATTAATCCATACATCTACATTAAATGGTGATGGCATTTATTGAGCCCTTGCAATGACCGAAGAACTATAATATGAATTCCTAACACTTTTTTTTTTTTGCCTTTTAGATTTTTTTAAATTAACATATAATGTATTATTTGTTTCAGGGGTACAGGTCTGTGATTCATCGGTCTTACACAATTCACCACACTAACCATAGCACATACCCTCGCCAGTGAATTCCTAACACTTCATTAAGAATTAAGGGAAAGGGGCGCCTGGGTGGCTGGGTTGGTTAAGCGTTTCCCTTCGGCTCCGGTGGTGATCCCAGGGTCCTGGAATGGAGCCCTGCCTTGGGCTCCCTGCTCGGCGGGGAGTCTGTTTCTCCCTTTCTCCCTGCTCCTACTCTCTTTCTCTCACTTGCTCACTCTCTCACTCTCAAATAAGTAAATAAAATCTTGAAGAAGAAGAAGAAGAAGAAGAAGAAGAAGAAGAAGAAGAAGAAGAAGAAGAAGAAGAAGAAGAAGAAAAAGAAGAAGAAGGA
>JAPYYM010003391.1:0-11215 GCA_028534135.1 Potos flavus
TTTTAGAAACGGCAGTGGGGCGGGGGGATTGAAATCAACTAGAGAAAAATGTGTCAATGAAGAATCTGTTTTCTGGGAAAAGAGATGCTTTTGAATTCCTCCTCAGATTCATTTTGGGCCAAGTGAGCCTGTTGGTTATTTGCAGAGAAGCTATTTTGAGAATCGTTAACCTTATTTCTCGTGGCAGCAAATGTCTTCCAAAAATCGAGATGTGTCCTAATTTGGGGTCGAATGGCCGGACGTAAGGTGCCTTTCGTGGGGCCAGAGGAGCCACAGAGGGGTCGGGGGCGTGAGGGGACTGCCTGTCCCCAGGCACAATGGCCACCTCTGCGAAGGAAAGTGTGTCTTCCCACGTCGGCCACGTGTTCTGCACGGCTCCTTCCCGATTCAAGAAAGGGAAGCAGAGTCCGCTCCAGGGCCCAGGACAGAAGGGGTTGGGTCTCCGAGTTTACCGGAAGGGGGAGCCTGGGCACCAGCTGAGACCCCACTGGGGGGCAGGGTCCACCCCAAACCCCGAGGGAGGGAGCTTCCCCTTCTGTCCTGGGATCTGGCTTGTGGCCCTTGGATTCCGCCTCCCCCCCCACCAGGAGGTTCCCGGAGGCCTTCGAGCTGGTGGAGAGCAGGCGGCATCTTCTAGAAGAGTGAGCTGAAGACCTTCCACACAGAGCTCTGTATGCACACGTGCACAGCGGCTTTGTCCGTCATAGTCCCAAACTGGAAAGAACCCGAACGTCCAGCCACTGGCGAGTGAAAGTGCAAACCGTGGACACGAGGGGAGGCCCCCCGTCGCCCCCACCCCAGAGCAGGCACAGTCGGCTTCCTCGGAGCTCCCGGCCACCAGCCCTGATCTGGGGAGACTCAAATGGAGGCAGGGGAGCGGGGAGCTTCGTGCTGGAAAAAGGGAGCATCCCAGGTGAGCCCAGATGGGGGCCTGGGCGCCGGAGGCGGTGAGGAGGACAGGTGTCCCACGTGCCTGCTGAGCGAGGGCCAGCGTGGGGGCTCTCAGCCTTCCTTGGACACAGGCATCGGGGTGAGCCCACCCTTCACCCCTTAGGTGCCCAAGCCCCGCCTGGACCACCCAATGCAGAGCTTACGAGCACAGACTTCCCCTGAAACCCTCCACACAGAGTTTAGAAATGCCCGGAGCAGCCCTGCAGGCTGCTTATGACAGTGTACGTGTGCAGGACGGGAATAAAAGCATGCCCGAGGTGGATACACGGCAGCCCCAGAGGAGGCAGAAGAGGCAGTGGGGGCGGGGGGTGAGGCCGAGGAGGGACTCCCATCTCATCTGCAATGACTTGTAGATGCTTTCGGGTCACTTAAGGGCATCGAGTCATGTACCAAAGAGATAGAGAGAGGGAAACAGTTCTTCCTTCCAAAAGGCATGCTTTTTCTATCTTTTTCTTGTCCCGCTGCCCCGGCGAGGACCAACAGGGAACAGGAGCAGGGAGAGTGGAGCCCTCTGCCTTGGTCCAGAACCCCGGGAGAATGCTGTCCATTTCTCGCCACAGGGCACGACGCCAGCGGTAGGTGCCTGTACCTGGTGACAACATTCCCTGCTGTCCCTGCAGTGCCCAGACCTTCATCATCACCAAGTACTGCGTTGGGTCAAATGTGTCATCTTTAATCTACGAGTGTCCATCTTTAAGTGACAATATACCACTTTGCATAAAATATCTGACCTTCGCAAGAGTGTAATTCTATTCTCTTCCCCATCCTTCGTGCTATTATTTTATTCCACACGTGTTATAAACTCCATAATGGGCTGTTGTCACTCTCACTTTAAATAGCTTCAAGAATTTTTTTAAATACATAGGAGAAAAAAGTCTCTCAGGTGTATTCCCATGTTTACCATTTCCGATGGGCTTCTGTGGCTTGTGAAGACCCGAATTTACTTCTCTAATCATTTCCTTTTGGCCCAAAACACTTCCTTTGACGTTTCTTATAGTGCAAATCTGTTAGCGATGAATTCTCTCATCTTTTGTCTTAAAATGCCTTGATTTCAGTTGCAGCTTGGAAGGATATCTTCACCGGAACTAGACATCTTGGCGGACAGTTTTAACACGTGCAAGATGGCGTTCCAGTCCTCCGGGCTCGTGGGCTTTCCCACGAGAAGTCAGACCATGAGGTGCCCTGGTGGGGCTTTCTTTGTATTCATGCTGCTTTGAGCCCACTGAGCTCTTCAATCTGGGGGCTTGAGGTTTTCTCACACTTAGAACATTTTGGGCCATTACTTTGTTAAACAAATGCTCTCCCCTCACCCCCTTTGGGCTTCTGATTCCACATCTTTTTAGATTGATTGATATCATCCCCAAATCAGCAGGGTTCTCCTTACCTTTTTCCAGGCTTTGTTCTCTCGGTGCTTCATTTTGGATAACTCCTATCATCCTACCTTCAAGTTCATGGGTCTTCTCTTCTGTAGTGTCTAACCTGCTGCTAATCCCAGCTAGTACGTTTTTTTTTTTTTTCATTTTCATATATTGTATGTTTTTGTCTTTAGAATTTTCATCTGATCCAGTATCATACTTTCTCTTTTGATTATATTCACCCTACATTTCTTTTTTGATTTTGTGCATGGCTTCCTTTAAATCTTTGGATATACTTATAGTTATCATAGTTTTAAATGCTTTCCCCGCTAATTCTATTGTGTCATTTCTGGCTCTGTGTCTATTGACTGCTTTTTCTCTTGGTTGTAGGTTACATGGTCTTGCTTCTTCACATGTCCAGTCATATTTTATCGGGCGCTGGAGGTTGTAAATGCTAAATTGTTGAGATCGTAGATTCTTGTTTGTAAGAATGTTGAGTTTTGTGCCAACAGGATGTTAAGTGGTGGTGGAGACCAGCCTAGCCTTTGCAAGGCTTGCTGCAAAGCTCATCGGGCCAGGCATAGAGCAGCCTTCACCCTGCGCTCTGGGGTGAGCCTAGCCCCACACCTGAGACACTGCCTTTGGTCCCCATCAAGTGCCCTGGGTGGCCACGAGGCCCCTTCCTTCTGGGTGCCTGGCATTTAAGTGTCCCTGGGCCTGCGTGGACCCTGGGAGATGTTCACTCTGATAGTTGCTCTTCACTTGGTTCCCGAGACCTGACTCTGCACATGCACAGAGTAGCATTTCTGGAGGGTTTCTGGAACTCTGTCTCTGCACTGCTGCCCACAGTCCCCCGTCCCCCCAGCCTTCCGGAACCCCATGTCTGTCTCCCCAGCTCACGAGACCACCATGTTCCACCCCTTGGAAGAAACCCAGGCAGCCATGGGGCTCTCCTGATTTGCCTCTTTCTCCCAAGGGCCACTGTCCTCCCCGCCTCTCATCCAACATCTGAAAACAGTCGCTTCTTGCAGTTTCTGTTCCGTTTTCTCCTTGATGGTGGTGGCAGCTGCCTCATCACAGCTGAAATGTCTGTGATGTTTTAAATTCGCAATTGAAGTCAAACACACACATTTTTTTTTTAATTCCCTACTTCTTTGGAAACCTGAAATCGTCCCTAGTTACTAGACTGTGGCCACGCCTTTGGAGTCAGACAGACCTGGGTTCTGTAGGCCGGGCGGGCCGGTCACGTGCCGGGTGACAGTGGGCAAGCCTTCACTTCTTGGTTATGCAGGGACTATGACACACACAGCTTGGGGAGTTTCTGTAAGAATTCAATAAAGTAATGCATACAGTAGGTGCTTAATAGAAAGTACAAGGAGGCGTGACCCTGTGCCCGCTGAGCTGAGCTGCTCAGCAAGGCCACGCTGGTGGGCCGGAGAGGCAGCCAGGCCCCCTCCCTTGGCCACCCCAGGCCCCGCACCACCCCCTCACCCATCTGTGGACCCCACCCGCCCTGGCCTTCACTCGCCCGGCACAGAGGAGCCTCTGTCCTCAGGCCCACTCACAGCCACAGCATCATCCGAGACCAAAGAGACCTTTCCCAGCTGCCCGCCGGCTGGATGAGGCACCCGTGGGATCCTGCAATGAGTGATAGGTCAGCCCAGTGCCAGGGCCTGAGAAGAAAGGAGGCAGTTGTGCCCCTTCCCGCCACCCGGCACATTCCCTGCGGCCCCCAGGGAGGGAGGGGAGCAGGCAACAGGCACTGCCCGTGCAGCCCTGGAAACGGAGAGGGACACACCCTGCAGCCTTGTCCTCAGCCCTGGACACCGGGATGTTCCGGCCAGCAGGCCTCCTAGGGGGCTGCTGGCCCCAGGGCACGCTCTCTCCAGGCTACGGTCAGGAGGCTAAGCAAAAGTCTGGGAGACTCGATGCAGGCCGAGCAGGTGCACAGGATCCCCTCCAGCCACAGGAAAGGGGCTCCTGCGGGTGGCGGGCACTCACGTCTCAGAGGAAATGCTGGGCTGGCGCGGGGGGTTCACATCCTCCCCCCTGCCGGGGATGCTGCATGGAAGAGGGCCTCATTTATCGAGTGCCAAGCACACAGCTAACCCCCATCTTACCCTCCTAAGGTAAATGTGGGTGTGTAGGCTCCAGTCTCCGGGACCCGGCTCTAGGCGCTAAGGCAGCCTGAAGCCTCCAGCCGTGGCCCAGGTCTGGGGCCCGGGGATGGGACAGTGGTGTCACCCCGAGGCTCTCGAGGTTCGGGGCGGGGGGACCAAGGGCCATGCAGCGGTCACTCTTGCCTGTCTCTGCCTGTCAGTTCTCAAGGCTGGAAATCTCCCTGGACTGGGAGGGAGGCTGTGGGGCGCGCAGGACCAGCTCTGGCCGGCTAAGCAGGTGGATGTCTTCACAGAGCCCCCCAGGCCCCTCCAGGCCGCACGGAGCTCCGTGAGACCAGGCACACCAGTCACCAATCTGTAGATCACCCCCACCCCCCTCGTGAGCATGGGTCCCAGGGGAGGAGGGAGATCTGGGCCGTGGGCGAGCAAAGCGGCGGACTCCTCGGAGGGCAGAGGAGGTCTGAGGGACAACGAGAGGGGACGGGGCCGCTGTGTGGGCTCCCTGGGCAGCTTCAACCCACAGAAATGGATCGTGGAGTGTCCGGAGGCTGGAGGTCTGAGAGCAGGGTGGTCGCAGGCCCACGCTCCCTCCGGGGGCTCGAGTGCAGGGTCCTGGCTGGTCTCTTCCAGCCTCTGGTGCTGCTGGCCGTCCTCGCGTCCCTTGGCGGTCACTCCACGTCGCCCCAGCCTCCGCCTCTGTGGTCACTTGGCCTTCTGTGTCTAAATTTCCCTCTTTTTATAAGGACACTGGCCACGGGATTTAGGGCCCGGCCTAATCCGGTATGACTTTGTCTTCCTTACATCTGCACAGACCTTATTTCCAAATAAGAGCACATCGCAGAGGCTGGGGCTAGGATTCTAACATATTTGGGGGGGGCTCCATGCAAATGCTGTGACAAGGAGCCCTCTCTCTCCGCCAGGGGCACGGCCAGCCCTGCGGCCGGAAGCAGGGAGGGAGGGCCACCGTCTCTGTCCTGACCTGGCCCCACACACTCACGGTCTCAGCCACAGGGCGCAGAGAGTTCCCGAGACTCACCCTGCCGGCAGCCCTGGGGTCCTGCTCTCCACCACCTGTGACCCGCTGGGGCTCAGAGACGCCCAGCCAGTCACTCCGGGTCCCCTAGCCCCGATCACACACTGAGGCAGCTGGACACGGGGAGATGCCCCCCCAGAGCCCCCCAGTTTGGGGGCAGAGCCAGTCTCGGGGTGCTGGAGGGGTCAAATAGGCGCCGGCCAACCAGGGCAGAAAGGAGTGGGGTGGGGACCAACCCTGCAGTGACCAGGCCGAGTTCTGAAAGCGGGTTTTATAGGAAAGCATCGGGTGGGGGTCAGCCACCCACGGGGCCTCGTCTCTGGGTGGGGGGGGAATCCTGCCCCGCTGCTCCACCCCCCCCCCCCCAGGCCTGGCCTCGTGGGTGCAGAACCCAGGATGGCCTCTGGAGGGCAGCAGCTCCCCAGCTTTCCCAGGAGCTGCCAGAAGCCGTCCATCCGCCCGGTGACTCCGCCCACAGGGCTCAGCCGTTAGCGCCCCACCCCCCCCAACACGCACACAGGTTGCACAGGTTGCACTGACGGCCCTACTGGGCACCTTCCTGTGGCCAACGTGGGCCCTGCCCAGGTGGCCACTGCACACCGGCGTGGGCTACCTGACCCCCTGTTGCAGGGCGGATGCGGGGGGCCCGGGGCACTGACGCTGGGCAAGGATTGGGAAGGCCATGGGCTTGCTGGGCAGGACGGCCCTTCCAACCACGACGCCCAAGAAAATGCCGAGCCGGCCCCGTGAGGCTGTGCCCGCCCCCCCCCCTTGCTGGCATAGAGCCGAAGCTCACACAGCCGCCGGCCCTGGAGAGGTAGGTGCCGGGGGGAAAGCGGGGACAGGCCCCAGACTCGAGGTGTCCTGCGGGCTGCCATGCCCCTGCACCTTGCCCACTGCACCAAGGCCTGGGGTCAGCAAAGGGACCAAGGTGGTCTGAAGGCTCACCCAAATGCACAGCCCCATCAGTGGGTTCCAATGGAATCGTGCTGGGTAGCCTGGACACAGATGACCCAGATGACCCAGCATCTGAGGGGGTCTGACCCCCTCAGACCCAGGGCTGAGTCCTGGGATCTCAGATCACATCAGTGACTCACCAGGCACTAGCTGAGCACCTGCTGCATAAAGGGCCCAGGACTCTGTGCTGTGGGATGGACACATGTAAGAGCTGCAGCAGGAAGAGGCTGTATTAACAAAAGTATCATATCCAGAAGAGAGGAGGTGTTTCCCCATTTTCTTATACTGGCGTGGTACTGGGTTTTGTTCAGAAGACCACATTTTGAGAAGGATTTTGGCACATTGTGAAGTCTCTTGGCAGAACATGTCAAGATAATGAACAATCTGGATTCCATGTCATGTCAAGAAGGTCTAAAGAAGGTGATTAAAGTAGATAATGTGATAACCTGTATTGGGAGGTGGTGAGCTCCCCATCCTGTAAGTATTCAAGCGGAGGCAGGACATTAGCTTCCTTGGTCTGGGTTGGGGCTCGGGCTGTCCGTTTCAGCCCTCCACCCTGCACTCTCCTCAGCTGCCAGCCGGGTCTTTCCACCAGAACTGATCATTCTGTCCCTTTGCTTGAACCCTGAGTGGCTCCTTGCTGCTCTGAGGATAAAAGAGAGAGCCCCGCTCCCCAGATGGCGAAACCATGCGAGTGTCCCCCGTCCTGCTCCCTCTACCCCAGCCCCACAGCCCTCGGGCTGTCATTCTGAGCGCAGTCCCTCCCACTTCAGAGCCTCTGCACCTGCTGTCACCCGGCCTGACACTCGTCCTTTCTTCAAGCAAACTCCTGCTCATCCCCCAGGCCCCAGGTCTTCTAGCCCTTTTAGGGGCAGAATAGTGGTGCTGACGCCGCCCTCCCCACCCACAAGTGGCAATGAGCTCCATGAGGACAGAGACCACGTCGGATTTGCTCAGAGCTGTATCTCCGATGCACGCACAACGGTCAGCAAACAGTAGGGACTCAAATACCCGTAAGGGAAAGGAGGAAGGAAAGCAGGAAGGAGGAGGAGCCTTGCTGCAGAAGAGGGGCTGGGATGTCCGGAAGAAGAGAGGTGACATTAGTCCGCTCCCACCAGGACGTGCCCACGTAACAAACACGCCCCTGCGCCGGGGGCTTCCGACACTGGTGGCTCAGCTCCCGCGCCTTCCCGTCCCGGGACTCCGGCTGCAGGAGGAGAGGGGCCGGGACACGTCACTGTCTTGGAGGCCAAGCCCCAGTGACTTGGTGCAAACACACAATAGGCAGCCCACCCCCTGGCTCAGCGCGGCAAGAGGCTGCTCCTCGCACAGGGCGGGCTCAGGGCTCCTGAGCGGGGCTGCATCCTCCGGCACAGGCGGAGCCTGGGAAGCCGTCATGTGGCCTTTCCCCCCCCCGGAAAGGTCAGGGGCCGCACAGGCAGAGTGTGAGCAAGAGAGCCGGGCTTCTCGCAGAGGCCAAGGCCGCTGCCCTTGGTGGAAGAGGCCACTTGGGGCCATGGATGGTTCCTGGGCAGGGGCGCGCTGTGAGCGCACGCTGCTCTTGCCCCCCTGGGCTGGTGTGGGGCTGGGAGAGGGGGGTGCTGGGTCACAGGCAGGATGACGAGGAGGGGCCCTGCCTGGCGGATGGCTCAGGACAGAAGCCGACTTGTCCCAGCCCCTGGCATCTCCTGCACGCGGACCCTGATTCCCGAGCCCCCCGGGGGCGGGGCCGCGGCAGCCTCTGCCCAGGGTAGCCTCCCGGACAAGACCTGGAAAGGCCAGGCTTGGAGTCCTATGGACCTTGTGCAGGCCAGCAAGCACCTTCCTTTCCAAGCCTCAGGGAATGACTCTAACAACTGAGGTGCAGGACAAAGGAGGCAAAAGAAATCTACAAAAAATCAAAGTTCCTTTGCAGCCCATTGACAAGCCCTTGGGACAGGCAGAGTGACCCTCCTCCAGGAGCCCAGCTGCCTCGAGGCTATACTCTGCTAGAGGCAGAAGGTAACCTTAGTTTGACATTAGCCTGACCTCCAGGATCCCATAAAAATTCCTCTGGAAACTTCCTTTATCTCTACCCTCCTCCCCAAGATATGTGTTAGCAATCATCCCCCAAGCCTATGGCCCACTGATAAACATCTGAGGGGTCTCATGACTAAGGGTTTACTAGACAGTAGTAAAGGAACTTTTCCTTTTTTTTAAATTTTCTTTTATTTAAATTCAGTTAATTAACATATAGTACATTATTAGTTTCAGAGGTAGAGATCAGTGATTCATCAGTCGCATGTAATAAGCAGTGCTCATCCCATCCCGTGTCCCCCGTAATGCCCATTCCCCAGTGACCCCATCACCCCACCCCCACCCCTCCAGCAGCCCTCAGTTTGTTCCCTAGAGTTAAGAGTCTTTTATGGTTTTTCTCCCTCTCTGACTTTGGGAAATGACCTTTTCCTAACCTCAGCTAGCCCCCTCATGGGGGGCTTGCTTCTCTTGCTTCCAAATTCCTTATCTCCCTAACCCCCTTCCAATTTGAAAGTATGTACTCAGCTCCTCCAGGGGACCCCAGTGCAGCTCTTTCTGTCCATGCGTCCTGTCCCCATGCCTTCCTAAAACCACCCTTTTTGCACCAAAGAGGTTTCAAGAATTCTTTTTGACTGTTCTCTGCTGGACCCCAACATTTCACATCCACAGCCACACCATAAAGGCAGCCAGAGTGCTTTGGGCCATGCGGGGCCCCCTCCTGGCCACCACTTTGCAAAGAATCCAGAGGTTGGGGCCTCTTCTGCCTTGAAAACATCAGGTTTTCCGCAGAGCTAGTCAGTTTCCCGGAGGGCTTCCTGGAGCAGGAGGCAGCCTAGCCAACCCGGAAGGAGAGTGGGAGCGGATTCAGGGTCACAGCCCGGGCACCCCGCCCCAAACCCGCGGGCAACGCGACGGGCAGCCACGGGCGCGGTGGGCGGTCCGGGGGCGGCGCGGCGGGCGGACCCCGGCGGCCTCCGGAGGTGAGCGCGCCCGGCCAGCGGGTCACGTGAGAGCCGGCCGGCCAGGTGGGGACGGTGACGCAGGCAGCACGGCCAGGTGCCCGGGGCGCGCGCCCCCGCCCCCGCCCCCGCCCGCCTGCGCGCCCACCTGCGCGCCCACCTGGCCGGACGGCCGCGCGCCGGCGCCTCCCGCGGGGCCGCGCAGGAAGTGGGGGGCGGGGACTGGGAGGGACCCGGCGGTGGCTGGGAGCGCGGCCCGATCGCCGCCCGGCCGGGCGCGGAGCCTGGAGGCTAGACCGGCCGGAGTCGCCGCCCGCTCGCCGCCACGGCCTCCGCCCCGCGGCGCAGGTGAGCCTGGGGACAGGTGAGCGAGCTGGGGGCGGGGGAGGGCCCGGGGACCCCGGGGCGCCTTTTCTCCCCTGCGCTTCCCCACCCCGGCCCCAGCGCTGCGCGGGTCGGCGAAACTTCGCGGCTCCATCCCTTCGCCCGGGCTGCCCGGGGGTCGGCGCCCGCAGGACTGGCGGCCGGACCCGGGGACCCCACCCAGGGCCTCGGGCGCGCGGTGCCCTGCCTTCCCTGGAGCCCAGGGGGCCGCACGCGCACCCCGGAGGGGACGCTTCTCTCCAGTGTAGACAGCAGAGCCGGGACACAGTGAGGGAGCCCCAGGACCTTTGAAAATGGGGGTCGGGCGGGGGACAAACCCACCCTCCCCCAAAACTTTGGAGAATCTGCTGCCCAAACCCGCTTTGGCCTCGAAAGTTAGCAGCCCCCCAAATGAAGACCCTCCCTCCAGCAGTCCAGAAACGAGCCCCTCCCCAGCTATGGTGGATGTGGGGGGGCAGACCCCGCAGTGGGGGGTTTCCTGCTCACTCACAACTCATGGGGGAAAGGAGGGAGGAGTGTGGGGGCAGCTTCTGAGGGCTGTGGGCCCCTCTTCCTGCCCACCAGCCTCCGGTTCTGCATCAGGGAAATAAGAATCCCTTTTGAGATTGGGGTGGACCTCAGCCCAGCGCTGGGCATGGGGGGCCTCTGCATCCGACCGGAGCCCAGGAGGGCCTGACTCTCCCTCTGTCCTCGAGGCGAACAGTCTGCCCCTCCTAGTGTGGGGGTCCAGGGGGCACCTGCGCAGTCCGACCCCACCCCCCCCCGCAGCCTAGCGCTTGGGGTGTGGTGGCCCCTGGGTTCAGATCCCTGGTCCGAGTGAACTCAGGCGAGTGACATAAGCCCCCTGGGCCTCAGCGTAGAAGGGAGTGGTCAGGTACCCGCAGGGAGGGCACTGGGTCGGCCGCCCCTGAGCATGCGCTGGGGACACTCCCCTGACGAGGCCCGCGGGCCACAGGACAGAACCTCTGCCCGGGGCCCCCAGCCCTGCAGGGAGACAGCGGCAGGAGGCGGGGTCTTGGGGGCTCCCGGAAGAAGTGAGGTCTTCAGTCACTTGGACTGAAGCCACCTGGAGAGTCAGAGGGAGCGAGCCGAGCGGAGGGCCCCCTCCCGCTCCCCGCTCCGGGACACCTGCGGGGGAGACACCTGTGCCGGCAGGGCCCGGCTCCGACCCCACGGGGACGGCTCTGCACCTGCGCTTGAGGAAACGAGGGGCGCAGCCGAGCAGCTTGCTGGGGTCCCCACGTGCGCCGCCCCCGAGGACGGCGGTCTGTGTGATCCCATGGGCACCGCCACTCACCCGGCGTCCGGGGCCCAGAACTTTAGTTTCGGTTTCCAGATGGATGGTGGCCGCAGCTACGTGTGCGGCGACCCCCGCGTGTGGGAGGGTCTTTACTTCCAGCGGCAATCCCTGCTCGCCCGCCGGCCCTGGGGACGGGGACC
>JAPYYM010003392.1:0-11213 GCA_028534135.1 Potos flavus
CTGGATTCTGTCCTGGTGGCTTGACCATGCCGAGACCCAGTACGTCCCCTGGTATCTCCTGACTGTGCATGAGTAGTTCCCTGTCTCCCTTTAGCTATGGATCCTGACTCTCCATGTTGAGATGCAGAGTGGCCCTGAGAGGATCCTGCATGTGTCTGTGGAACTCCTGAGTGGCTTTCTGTGTCACTGGACTCACTGACACTAGATCCCCTTCTTTCAGTCTTGCTGGATTCTCTCCTTGTGGCTTGACCATATCCAGACCCACTATGTCCACTGGCATCTCCTGATTGCACATGAGTAGTTCCCTGTCTGCCTTTAGCTGTGGATCCTGACTCTCCATGTTGAGAACCAGAGTGGCCCTGAGAGGATCCTGCGTGTGTCTGTGGAACTTCTGAGTGCCTTTCTGTGTCACTGGACTCAGTGACACTAGACCCCCTTCTTTCAGTCCTACTGGATTCTGTCCTGGTGGCTTGACCATGACCAGAATGGGTGTATCTATTAGAATATCCTGACTTTGCACGAGAAGTTCCTTGTCCCCCTTTAGCAATGGATCCTGGCTCTCCATGTTGAGATCCTGAGCTGTCATGAGAGGATCCTGATTGTGTCTGTGGAACTCCTGAGGGCCATTCTGTGTCACTGGACTCACTGACGCTAGATCCCCTTCTTTCAGTCCTACTGGATTCTGTCCTGGTGGCTTGACCATGCCCAGACCCACTATGTCCCCTGGCATCTCCTGAGTGTCCATGAGTAGTTCCCTGTCTCCCTTTAGCTGTGGATCCTGACTCTCCATGTTGAGATCCAGAGTGGCCCTGAGAGGATCCTGATTGTGTCTGTGGAACTCCTGAGTGCCTTTCTGTGTCACTGGACTCACTGACACTAGATCCCCTTCTTGTAGTCCTACTGGATTTTTTCCTGGTGGCTTGACCATGCCCAGACACACTGTGTCCCCTAGTATCTCTGGACTGTGCATGAGTAGTTCCCTGTCTCCCTTTAGCTGTGGAACCTGACTCTCCCTGTTGAGATACATAGTGGCCATGAGAGGTTCCTCTGTGTGTCTGTGGAACTCCTACATGCCTTTCTGTGTTACTGGACTCACTGATACTAGATCCTCTTCTTTCAGTCCTTCTGGATTCTGTCCTGGTGGCTTCACTGTGTCCAGACCCAGTATGTCCCCTGGTATCTTCTGACTCTGCATGAGTAGTTCCTTGTCTCCCTTTGGCTGTGGATCCTGACTCTCCATGTTGAGATCCAGTGTGTCCATGAGGGGCTCCTGCGTGTGTCTGTGGCACTCCTGAGTGCCTTTCTGTGTCACTGGACTCACTGACACTAGATCCTCTTCCTGTACTCCTACTGGATTCTGTCCTGGTAGCTTGACCAAGCCCAGATCCACTATGTCTCCTGGAATCTCCTGACTCTTCACGAGAGGTTCCTTGTCTCCCTTTAGCTGTGGATCCTAACTCTCCATGTTGAGAACCATAGTGGCCATGAGAGGAGCCTACGTTTGTCTGTGGAACTCCTGAGTGCCTTTCTGTGTCACTGGACTCACTTACGCTAGATCCTCTTCTTTCAGTCCTATTGGATTCTGTCCTGGTGGCTTCACCATACCCTGACACACTGTGTCCCTTATTATCTCCAGACTGTCCATGAGTAGTTCCCTGTCTCCCTTTACCTGTGGAACCTGACTCTCCCTGTTGAGATACATAGTGGCCATGAGAGGTTCCTCTGTGTGTCTGTGGAACTCCTACATGCCTTTCTGTGTTACTGGACTCACTGATACTAGATCCTCTTCTTGTAGCCCTACTGGATTCTGTCCTTGTGGCTTGACCATGACCAGACCCACTATATCCACTGACATCTCCTGACTGCACATGAGTAGTTCCCTGTCTCCCTTTAGCTGTGCCTCCAAATTCTCCATGGTGAGATCCAGAGGGTCCCTGAGAGGATCCTGTATGTGTCTGTGGGACTCCTGAATGCCTTTCAGTGTCACTGGACTCACTGACACTAGATCCCCTTCTTCTAGCCCTACTGGATTTTCTCCTGGTAGTTGGATCATGCCCAGATCCAGTATGTCCCCTGGTGTTTCCTGACTGTTCATGAGTACCCTGTCTCTCTTTACCTGTGGATCCTGACTCACCATGTTGAGATCCAGAGTGGCCATGAGATGATCCTGCCTGTGTCTGCATGTCTCCTGAGTTCTTTTCTGTGTCACTGGACTCACTGACACTAGATCCCCTTCTTGGAACCCTACTGGATTCTGTCCTGGTGGCTTGTCCATGACCAGACTGTGCATGTCTACTCATGTCTCCTGACTGTCCTTGGGTTGTTCCCCGTCTCCCTTTAGCTTTTTCCCTTGTTTGACTTTCAGCTGAATCTGATATTGTCCTTCCAGGTTTTGGAGACCCTTTTCCTGAACTAGTCCCATAGCTTTCTTTTCCCTCTATCCTAGAGTCATGTTTGTCATAGCCAGAGGATTGACCTGAGCTAAACTCATGTTGATCATAACTAGAAGACTGGCCTGCATTAGATCCATGTTGATTAAATTTAGAGGACTTGTCTGAGGAAGACCCAGAGCCATAACTGGAGGATTTCCCTGAGCTGGAACCATGTTCGCCATGGGTAGACTGACCTGATCCAGACTCATGTTGTCCAAATCCCAAAGAATGACCTGAGCCATTTCCAGCGGCAGGAGACTGATGTTTGCTAGATCCATATACAAAGCTGGAAGATTGACCTGAGTCATATCTATGTTTTCCAGAGCTAGATTGATGTGCACCAGACCCATGTTGTCCATAACCAAAGGGCTGACCTGAGCCAGATCTGTGTTGTCCAAAGCCAGAGGACTGTTCTGAGCCAGAGGACTGCTCTGAGCCAAACCCATGTTGCCCAACACCAGAGGACTGTCCTGAGCCAGACCCATGCTGACGCAAACCAGAGGACTGTCCTGAACCAGATCCCTGTTGTCCAAAGCTAGAGGACTGACCTGAGCTGGATTCATATTGTTCATAGCCAGAGGACTGTCCTGAGCCAGACCCATGCTGGCTAAAGCCAGAGGCCTGTCCTGAGCTTGACCCATGTTGGCCAAAGCCAGAGGACTGTCCTGAACTTGACCCATGTTGGCCAAAGCCAGAGGATTCTCCTGAGCCAGATTCATGTTGTCCAAAGCCAGAGGACTGACATGAACCAGAGCCATATCCAAAGTTAGAGGATTGACCTGAGCCTGACGCATGTTGTCCAAAGCCAGAGGACTGCCCAGAACCAGACCCATGTCGTCCAAATTTAGAAAATTCATTTGAACCATACCCTTTTTGATGAGAGTTTGAAAAGTGTCCACAAGAACCAGATCCGTGTTGACCATAACTAGAAGACTGACTTGTTTCAGACCCATATTGTTCACAGCAAGAGGACTGACTTGAACCTATTCTCTGTTGTCTTCCACAGTTCTGTGTTTGACCACATGCTCTAGATCCATATTCTCTCTGACTAGAAGACTGGTTGCAGGAGCTAGGCTCATATTGACCATATCCAGAGGACTGACCTGAAATACATCCATGACTTCTTCCTTCACTACTTCCTGACTGATATCCTGACTGGGTACCGCTAGATTGATTTCCTTGCCCTCCAAATCTACCTTCCTGACAAGAAGTAGAAGCATTCTGTAGCCTTCCACACCCACATGAATTACTGGAACCACATACATAGCTTTGCCTTCCATTGTCTCCTGAGCCTCTAGAACTAGATCCAAGCTTTTGTCCTCCACTCTCTTTTGACTGAGTAGAGTTTGATTCATGTCCACTAGCATCCAATTCATACAACAGACCACCATGACCTTTCCTTCTCCTGCTCCTTAATCCAGATCCAGATTCATATTCCTTCTCAGATTCCCTAGAGGGGCTAACGTGTGACTTATTTCTTCTTTCTCCCAGCTCCCTAGAGCTGGAACCATGTCTTTCTTTGCCACTATTCCATGAGTGACCAGAGCTAGACCCACAGTGTCTTTTCTCAAATTGCTCTTGGTTTCCTGAGCTAGATAAACCACCTTGCCTTCCTAGCCTTTTGGAGTTTGACCCATGTCTATGTTTCATAGTTCCCCTTAAGCCCTCAGAACCATAACCATGCTCCTCTCCCTCACTCCAACTTGAATGTCTGTAACCTGATTTCTGTCCTGGTGTATCTTCTTCTTCCTCTTCTGTTTCACTTTCTTCCTTTCGGTGTCGATGACAATGCCTACGCTTCTTTGACCCTGAAGCTTTGCAGTTTTCTTTGCTGAGAACCTTGTTGTAGGCCATAGCCAGCTTGCATACCATCAGAAGAAACTCAGTAAAGTCCAGTCTTCGGTCATGATCTCGATCTAGCATGTGCATGATAACATCCACTGTGTCTGGATCATCTGGGTTCTGTATACAAGTGACATACCAAAGGAGAACTAGTCAGCCTAGCCCACATAGGCAGGTAACACATTCAGCTAGAGCTGTGGAATTGTGGATGTTTAACATTAGGTATTTTAAAACCAGTCAAGTGTTACTTTAAACTAAATCAGCCTAATAGGACCCAGCAGGTGAGAAGAAGAAATAGAAAAGAATAAAATCTATTGGGAGCCCCAGCAGAATACAATTCAAGGACCTCAGCTAGAGGACTAGTACTCAGGTGTAGCATCAAATTTGGTACCTGGTATATTTTAGTTTTACATACATTTTGAACATTACATGCTAATATATTTGATGTTAGAATCTATCATTTTAAAGGTAATAGCTGAATTCTTCCCAAGTAGATGGAAGAAATGTTTTTTTGTTTGCAGTTTTTAGTCATCCCAGCTACTTGCTCAGCTTTCCCTGTAGACGTTTCCAACTCTATACTTTTTCTTCCAAATTTGATAGGGCAATCTTTTAACTCATGTTTTAGCACACATTTATATTCTGTTTTTTCAGAAGGGGAAACCTGGAGGCATGAAAAAGTCTGAAGGTCTACATGGTGGGTGTACACAGGAAAATGAAAAAAAATTCACCTTTCTAAAAATAATGTCTCAGAAGACTTTCTGATGCCCCCAAAAAGTACGTTCATAGAGTTTTTGCAAAGACCATTGAGAGTGTGTATTTTTTAGCTAGTCTTTGGTCACATAACAGAGAATTTACAAGACCCTAGCAGCCTTCAGTCCTGGTGTATGGGTTCTCACCTTCAGAATTGGACGAAACTCTTTCTCCAGAAGTTCCTTTAGTTCATCCTTGCTCAATGTGCCACATTCCCCATCTTGCTTGGTGTATTTGTAGAAAACATCAATGACCGTGACAACACTTCTCAAGAGGTCAGTCATCTTTTTGCAAGTTTAAGTGAACCTGTAGAAAAAGGAAACAAAAGATCCTATTATTCATGTTCTTTTCTTTATAAATTATATTTATAAATTATAAAAATTTCCTTATAAATTAATAAGAAATTCTATTTTAATAATAATCATGATGATTTTTCAAATCTCTTATCTCTTTTAAACCTAAAATATTTCAACAAGAAAGGATGGGTTAGGGATCTTTCAATACAGTGAAAACTGTTAATTTTTAGTTACTTAGCTAAAATAAAGTCATTGCATGCTGCTGACTGAACTAAGATTAGAACTCAGATCTCCATGTCATGGATGAATATAGTCCTTACATAATGTCTCTACACTTGTGTACTTTGGTGTTCTGGGTGTTGTCCTGGAGCTTCCATAGTTTCCAGAACCACCAGATGTATTGTCCCAGTCTCTCTGGTTAGTTTCATTGGTTCTTTTGAATCAAAAGTGACAGACTTTCTATCATACCTATTTCTCCTCTAGGTACCAGAAGCTAAACAGGATTGATAAGGCCTTCAGCAAATAAAAAATGAGCAAGTTACCCATTACGTTGGTAATTCAGAAACATGAGGTAGCTCTCAGCAGAGCTCAGGAACTATCCTAATCTCAGTTTCAACCAAACACTTCAATCTTATTCTTTTTCAATAACCAGGGAGAAAGGCTTAGCAATGCAGGCAGTCCTTTGCCTAGTGGATGACTCAATCTTAGAGCCTGAGGCACTGACACTGAACAGGGAAGAGAGTCTACACAGAAGTGGCCTCCTATTTCAGCTGGCTGACCCAGGAAAAAAATGGCATGCAAAAGACTAGGAAGAGAGTGTGGAATAGTCTAGAAGAAGGCGAATTCCTTTCATTATTCATCTTCACAATAAGAAATTTATTCTAAAAAGACCCCAGGATAAATGAAACTAATGAAACAAATAAATAGAAAAGAAAAAGAAACAAGAATGAAATGGCCAAATACATATTAACTCTGACTTAACTCTTACTCCTGAATTTCTAATGTGGACAACAGTCAATCAATGTAGCTGGATGAACTTTCTCTCACCTGGTTCACAGAAGGAACACGTAGGATAAAGCTTGATGCAGCTTGCAGGGTGACCAATGGATTGAGATAGTGGCCTTTATATAGCTAAAAATGTGTGGGTGCTGTCCTCTGTGGGATGGACTACTGATTCATTTCTAATCAAATCTAACCCCACCTCTGCCCATGTTTATCTTCCTACTTCTTTGCATTCTTATCTTTGAGGTGATTGAAAAAAGGATGGTGCTGGTCCAGCTTCCAGTATGAAGACATGTTGTAGGACACTTTTTTTCAGGGTCATACACTTGTGAAAATTAGAGAATATGTTTTAGAGGACTTGTGTAGTTCATTTCTTTTATTTAGTACCCACAATAAGTAGTGAAGTGTAAGATGCTTGACAGGTGTGCAGTAAATGTGTATTCAATTGAAAATGAACATAGGCCAGGACCCTACTTAATTCATATCTTTTTGCAATAATAATAACTCCAGTTATTGAGAATTTACTATGTGCTCGATTTTGTGCTGAATATTTTTCATATTTCATCTCATTAATCTTTATAAGATTTCTATGAGACTTGATTGTTTATCCCATGAAAAATCATTCAGGGAGTATTAGTCTTCTTAAAGTCACACAGCCTGTAGGTGGAGGAATCAGGGTTTGAACCTGTCTACCTTATTATAAGGTCCTTTCTCTTAACCATCATATTAGCTTACCTCTGTATATACCACATACACCTATTATGTGGAAAATTATGCACCGTTTTAGGAGTTTCAGGCCCACCCAAACACAAAAAATACAAAAGAGTGACATAAGGAGTACTGTCAGCCAGGAAGACAAGATAAAAACTAATGATGTACTGTGTGTTGAATAACATAACATAATAAAAAAAAGAAATATTCTTTGGCCCCATGAAGTCTCTTTTCTAAGCTACAGAAGTATACATTAATAGGCTATACACAAAAGTGATGTTTTAAGAACTGTTCAGGGTGAATCTAGAGTGAACTTTCTTCTGGGGATTTTTTTTTTCTGGCATTTTGCTATCCATTGATTATCTGGCAGCTTTGGGCCTAGGCTCTTGGGCAAATGTCATTTATATACATAAAGTATATAAAGTATAATATCTTACAGAAGTGAAAATGATCAGAAAGTTGTATTAGGCATGGAGAGGTAGCTGTTCTGTACTTTGCCACCAGGTGATGATGCTTCTGCTGCTGCTGCTGCTGCTGTTGCTGCTGCTGCTGCTGCTGAAGATAGCAGCTGTCATTACTTAAGTGCTAACTATCTTGTAGGCATGCTGGCTTTACATATTTATCTATTTATTCTTTTTTAAAAGTTTTTAAAAAGGAATTTATTTACTTATTCGACAGAGAGATAGAGAGAGAGAGAGTGGACACGAGCAGGGGGAGTGGCAGGCAGAGGGAGAAGCAGGGTCCCTGCTGAGCAAGGAGCCCAATGTGGGACTTGATTCTAGGACACTGGGATCATGACCTGAGCTGAAGGCAGTTGCTTAACGGACTGAGCCACCTAGGTGACTCTTATCTATTTATTCTTTACACTAACTCTGTAAGGTCAATATTAATGTCATTCTCATTTTACAAATAAGATAATGAAAGTATAGAGAAATCTAGTAATTTGTCCAAAATCACAGCTAGTAAGTGACAGCACTGAGACAGAAACCCATGTGGTCCAATGTGAAAGTTGGGCACATCTATAACCACATCTATAGCACATATTTGGGGGTGAGGAGGTTGATTCCTATCTGGGTGATCCTCCAGGAAAGCCATCTTAAATTATTCATCCCACTATCTAGACAGTGCCTAGAACTTAGTAAATACTTAGAATGGGTGTCTGTTCACAAAATAATGGTTACATAACTGAGATATACTCATTGTTCTCATAGCCAGGGAGCCCTACGCCAAAATGGCCACACAGAAAGTTGTGTTGTCCCCTGGATACTGTGGTCATTTTCAATGGTAGGCATCTTTTGGAGCTGTGCTTGTTTTTGCTGAGATGATTGCAATGTCAGGAAGATTTTCAGAGCCCAAACTCCACACCAAGACAGGTTTTATTTTTTTATTTTATTTTTATCCCCAAATACTTTTATTTTATTTTTTCAGTGTTACAAGATTCATTGTTTATGTACCACACCCAGTGCTCCATGCAATACGTGCCCTCCTCAATACCCACCACCAGACTCGCCCATCCCCCCACCCCCTCCCCTCCAAAACTCTCAGTCCCTTGACAGGTTTTAAAGCCCACTTGCATGGCAACTCCAGCTTAGAACTTTTTTAAATTAAATTTTATTTATTTTTTCAGTATTCCAAGATACATTGTTTATGCACCATACCCATTGCTCCATGCAATACATGCCCTCCCTTTTTTAAAAATTTAATTTAATTTTTTCGATGTTCCAAGATTCATTGATTATGCACCACACCCAGTGCTCCATGCAAGACGTGTCCTCCTTAATACTCACCACCAGGCTCACCAAACCCCCCATGCTCCTCCCCTCCAAAACCCTCAGTTTGTTTCTCAGAGTCCACAGTCTCTCATGCTTTGTCTCCCCCTCTGATTTACCCCAGTTCACTTTTCCTTTTCTTCTCCTAATGTCCTCCATGTTTTTCCTTATGCTCCACACATGAGTGAAACCATATGATCATTGGCTCTCTCTGCTTGACTTATTTCACTCAGCATAATCTCTTCCAGTCCTGTCCATGTTGATACAAAAGTTGGGTATTCATCCTTTCTGATGGAGGCATAATATTCCATTGTATATATGGACCATATCTTCTTTATCTAGCTTAGAACTTTGAAGCCAGTTCCATTGCTTGCTTCTTTGGAACTCCACTATGCACTCTTTTTTTTTTAACTTAATTTAATTTTTTCCGTGTTCCAAGATCCACTATGCACTCTTGTATGTTGTGTGTTCAGGTCTCTCTTCTTCTGACTTGCTAACAGAAGAATAGCAGTGAGAATGATTTTGAGCTCTATCTTTTCCTGGCTATGTTCACTGGGAAGTTCTCTAATCCTCTGAGCCTCAGTTTTCCAACTTTATAAAAGTGAGAATAATAACACCAACCTCACTAATGGAAATTGCTTAAGATAATCTCACATATAGGAGGCACTCAATCATGTTAGATAAAATTAAGTTAGGAGCCAACAGTAGGCCTTTAAAGGCGGAAATACTACTTCTCTGTCAAAAGCATGATAACTCATGATTCTTTTTATTTAAAAAATAACAATTTTATTGAGATATAATTTACATACCATAAAATTCAACCTTTTAAATTGTTCAATTTAGTTGTTTTTAGTATAGTTATGGAGGTGTGCAACTAAGTCAGGCTTGTCATGGTATCTGTGTCCTTAAATAATTTACCTCACTTGTCAGTGCTTCAGTTTTCCCTCTGTAATAAGCACAAAGAGGTGTTAGCGTCAGGTGCAAGTGGACTCATGTCAGACTATTTTAGCTGCAATTCTCAGAAACAGTTAGGGTCCTACCGGAGCTCCACTTTTTGGAAAGGAACCAAAGTGATGGTCTCTAAGGATTGATTAAATGACACCTGCAGAGATTTTTGTCTGTCTGGGTTCTGAAAGACAGTTTAGTTCAGTGAAGCAGAACCCTGGAGCCTGGAGCTAGGGTGTAGTGTCAGCTACACCATTTCTCTGGGTCTGGGCCTTCTTCTTGACCTATTCTACTTATCTCATCACCCTCTGCTCATTTCGCATTTATACTGCTAAGGGCTCTCTTCAATCTTAGGCCCATTTGGTGAAGCTGGTGCATTATTGGCCATTGGATTGTCTTGAGGCAGAAGCAATAACTTGGAATGTTAAAAGTAGCTGTAATTATACTTGTGAAAGTACCAGCTTTTGCTTTTTCTTCACTGAATGTCAGCTGAATTTTGTTTCCATGGCCCATCCTGTTCAAGGGTGAGCAATCGTCTCACAAAGAGATTCTGCTGACAGACACACCCAGGCTTTCAGTCTGGAATAGGAGGCTTCAGCAACTTCTGTCCAGATCGAACTGAGATGTACCATCTGGGACCTCTAGATGGTCATTGAATTCTACTTAGGGCCATTTCTGAAGGCTGTGTCTCAAATGCTTAAATGGTCCTTGTGGCCACAATATCAATAACCTGTGATGACTATTAATTTTGGAGACTTCCTGGCTACATAAACATGACTTGAAAGGGGAGGAACTTGATTAGCACTGAAATTCTAGGATTCATTAGATGATCTAGGATTTGTGTTTTGACAAGTAAGGCGGCTGATCTTTTTTCTTTTTTCTTAAAATAGTCTAGAACATATACCAAAGTAAGTTCCCTGAAAGGCTGTGAGTATGTGCCCAAAATGTAGGGGGAGCTCCTCCATCAAAGCATTTAGAGCAGTGTATCCTTATAAATATAATTTGGCGTGATTATTTGTTTTTGAGTGTTGAGTTTGAGGAGTTCTTTATAGATCTTAGATATCAGACCTTTGTCTGTAGTGTCACTTGCGAATATCTTCTCCCATTCCGTGGGTTGCCTGTTTGTTTTGTTGACTGTTTCCTTAGTTGTGCAGAAGATTTTTATCTTGATGAAGTCCCAAAAGTTCATTTTCTCTTTTGTTTCCCTTGCTTTTGTTTTTTTTTCCCCCAAATACTTTTATTTTATTTTTTCAGTGTTACAAGATTCATTGCTTATGTACCACACCCAGTACCCCATGCAATACGTGCCCTCCTCAATACCCACCACCAGGCTCGCCCATCCCCCCACCCTCCCGCCCCTTCAAAACCCTCAGTCCATTGCTCTGAGTTCACAGTCTCTCGGCTTCTTCGGCCCTCCAATTTCCTTGAATTCATCCCTCTCTTCCCTCTCACAATGTCCTCCATGT
>JAPYYM010003393.1:0-11211 GCA_028534135.1 Potos flavus
TTTTTTTTTTTTAAGATTTTATTTATTTATTTGACAGAGAGACAGAGAACACAAGTAGGCAGAGCAGCAGGCAGAGGGAGAGGGGGAAGCAGGCTCCCCATGGAGCAGGCAGCCCGATGTGGGACTCCATCCCAGGACCGTGGGATCATGACCTGAGCCGAAGGCAGCCGCTTAACCGACTGAGCCACCCAGGCACCCTCATAGTTAAATTTTTAAAGCTAGGTTTATTAAATCTTAAAAATTCACAGGTAGTCAATTTTTATCTCCATTTTTGGAGCAATGTTTTCATTACTGGCTTTTAGCCAAATGAAATTAGATCAGTCATTCAGGCTCATAGAGAAGCTGTGTGTTGTGCTTCTGTTCATTCTTTTTTTTTTTTTTCAACGAGGGGGGGGAAAAAAAAAACCAAAACTTGCTCTCCAGACATATGGGGTGGCTGGGTGGCTCAGTCAGTTAAGCATCTGCATTTGGCTCAGGTCATGATCTCAGGGTCCTGGGATTAAGCACCACATTGGTCTCCCTGCTCAGTGGGGAGTCTGCTTCTCCCTCTCTCTGTGCTCTTGCTCTCTCTCCCAAATTTAAAAAAAAAAAAAAAAAAAAAGGAGAGACTTAAGAGTGATTAAGAGCACTAATCCTGGTAATAAATTCCTCCAGATTCTGCCATTCAAGACATTAAGCTCTCAGCATTCAATCTCTGGAATCTTCAGTCAAAAGTTAATCGTATTTTATTATGATAATCATCACTTACCTGGCTATGTCATACACACGGTCTGCGATCCGACTTCCAACCTAAAGGATTACAAGCAGCAATGATGTATACAAGTTGAATAGGTTTAACAGAGAAGCAACACTTTTTCAGTATTCAATAATCCACAGGTTACTTATGTTTCAACATGTTGATAAGTACTTCTCACTGTCCAATTTTCAATTTGATCACAAATTATATAAATTTGACCATAAATTATAAACACAATAAATTATACTAGACCAGGAAACAAATTGATGCAAATTACTTCAGAAGTCCATTTAATGAATCCAATACCAAATATCCATGAATATGTATATTTTGGCCTTTACATTCTATTGTTCTATATAAGATTATAAGGATAAGAAGCAACAGGAGCATAACAGATACATTATTGTCCACAGATATTAGCATGAGGTGTATGAAAGTGAAAAAATATTGTTAGCTACGGTTTATTACAGATCAATATATAAATGATCACTTAAAAACTCTATTATTTGAAGACTCATAAGAAAATCTATGGAACTACTAAACAAGTAAACAACTTTTCTAAGGAACATGTGCAAAGTAGAATGTCAGCCAGATCTGAAGAAACTGCACTTCATGCTATTCTCCCCAGTCCCATCCCAATCGAAAAGGGGTCATAAGGTAGGTGCTTCCTTTTGCTAGGCTGTCATCTGTCAGGAATAAAGATATGAGAACCTAATATTCTTCACATTCCACTATTCCTTCATAAACACCCCAGAGTTTCTATTAGGACTTGGAAGTTCAGAACATATGTGTATTTGCTTTGGGGGGAAAGTAGGGGAAGGGAAAGAGGTATACCAGAAGTCTTTTCCCGGAGGAGTCCACTTTGTATGTCATTCCTATTATGAATAACTTGTTCATTATAAAAAAAATTCATATACTTCACCTTACTTATTCTAGTCCTACAGATTGATGAGGCCTCAGTCAAGTCATAATCTACATGCTTTGCTTGGAGAAGAGTGCTTAGAAATACACATCTTCTAAGTACATGTCATTATGAACCCTAAGAACGAACATAGTCAACCATCTGGTCAGGTCAAGCTTGCAGAGTTCTGTCCAAAGGAGCTCAAAACTGTTTCTTGCTTTAGCTTTTAAGAGTTCACTACACTTAACATCAATTTTGCTTCATTCCCAAAAAAACATCTACTCTTAGGCCTGAAGTTGGTGCTGTGTGTCCAGAGAGTAGAACCCTCAGTTTCTAGTCTACCTGGACAGAGGAAGAGGTCTTTCAAAAGAGCACAAATCAGAGATCTTAATTTATCTTAATTAATTTTCCTAAAATGTAAACCAGATCCTATCATTCCACTGCTTAAAGCCATTCAACAGGCCAGGAGTGCCTGGATGGTTCAGTCAGTTAAATGACTGACTCTTGATTTTTGGCTCCAGTAATGATCTCAGGGTTGTGAGATCAAGCCACGGGGTTGATTCTCCACCTCCCCCCCAAAACAAAAACAAAACCAAAAAACCATTCAACAGGTTCACATTCCTCTAGAGTAGTGCTGACCAACAGAAAAAGAATGAGAACCATATGTGTCATTTTAAATTTTCTAATAGCCACTTTTAAAAAGTAAAAAAGAACAGGAGAAATTTTTCACATATTTTACTTAACCCAATATAACAAAACCACAACTTCAACACATAATCAAGATTTTAAAAAATCAGTTAATGAAATATTTTGCATCCTTTTTTCACACTAAGTCACTGAAATCCGGTGTATTTTACAGATACAGCGCATCTCAATTGGATTAGCTACATTTCAAGCACTCAATAGCCACATGTGGCCAGTGTGATTACCATACGGAATAGGCAGTTCAGTTGGACGAGAAAATCCGAAGTTCCTATCTTCTACTGCCCTAATAACCTGCGCCCTCCCTGACCTACTCTCCCACTCTCTCCTTCACCGAAGCTTCACTACAGGCCTCAACAAGGTCCTTTCCTCCTCAGAAACTCTTTTTCCCTTTGCCTATAAGGCTATTCCCTCTAGATCTTAGCTTGCCTATTTCCTCATCATGTGGTCTGCCTGAGCGGTCTTCTCTGACCATCGCAGTCATTACACTACTACACTTTAGCACCTCATCTTACTTTTTAGGCTGAAATTACATTTCTTGTTCACCTACGCCCACAAGAATGAAACCTCCTGAGGGTTGCGGTCTTATTCTGCCCAGGACAGAGCTGTAACTCAAGCGATATTTGCTGAGTGAATGAATGAATGAATGAATAGCAATGTACAAATATCCTCACCCACCCCTTCAGTGATTACAGTAGACTCTCAGACAGGCCGGGCAGCTGCTCAAGGTCACCCGCCGACATGAGGCGAGGTGGGGTCAGGTGGGGTCGGCTGGGGCCTGGCCATAGCGCCCAAACTGGCGCCAGTGCTAGGGGCCGTCCTCCCCCACTGCCCCGCGGACTCACCTCCTCCTTCAGGTAGTCAAACTTCATCGGCTCAGGCTGTCGGGCCGCCCAGTTTTTCTGTTTCCTCTTCAAATCCCGATCGAAGATATTTAGGGCTCTGGGCGAGGTGCTGCCCGGGGGAGAGACGCCAGAGGCGACCTCTCTGAGGCCGAAGTTCTTTGCTGGGACCCCCGCCACTGGAGATCGCAGCCGCAAGACCCAGAGACCGCCCAGCCGCAGCATGTCCAGCGGTGACGCCACTAGCCGGCGCACTTATCTTGCGCATGCGCCACCGCGGCTCCCGAGCCTGCGCCGGAGATCGCGGCTCCCGAGCCTGCGCCGGAGATCGCCGCAGAAAGGAAAGGGGAGGTAGTTTGGCCCAGCTCTCTTGCCATCACGGTGGAGCGTCACGCGGAGGATTGTGGGTGTGGGTCGCACGTGAGACTCGGCGAGGGCTCGGAGGAGGTGAGTGGATTTGGATTTCAAAAAGAAGGGCTGTGGAGGGTGCCGAACCAGTCTTTGACAGGGTCTTCTTTGGATTCATGAGGGGTCGCGCCCTTTTTCTTTGCCATTCCAGTCTCGTTTCTCAGACTTCTTGGTCCTCTCCAGGGTCCTGTCGAGGGACCTCAGCCCAGTAGCTGTCCCCTGAGGTCTGGGCTTGGGAAGGAGACCGCCGTTCTAGGACCACCCTGGTGTTCTCCGCCTTGGAAGGTGGGTAGAGGGGAGAGTGAAGATGGGCGTCGGAAGGTGAGGTCAGGTCACCCACCTCTGTCTGAATATCTGACGTTTATCAAAGGCTTTCGTTGTAAACATTTATATGCATTGACCTACCTCGGTCCCTACGTGTTCAGAGGGTTAAATGCTTACGTGTATAAGTGCTTCATTGAAACCTATGTGTCTTTTTTTGATGTATAAAAATTGTTTTCAAATTTAAGGAAAAAAATATAAGCCTTGCTTTCAGAACAAAGCACTGCTATTGCTACCCTGTTTCGTCAGTTCCTTTTTGTTCTTAATAATCAGTGACTCGGGACGCCTGGGTGGCTCATCGGTTAAGGGTCTGCCTTCCGCTCCGGTCGTCTGGGATCGAGTTCCCAAGAGGGGTCCTTGCTCAGCGGGGAGCGTGCGTCTCCCTCTGCCTGCCGAATTCCCGGCTTGTGCGCGCTTTCTCTCTCTGACAAATGGATAGGTAAAATCTTAAAAAAAAAAAAAAAAAAAAAAAATCAATGACTCTTAGCTTTGCAAAAATCAAATCGAGATGGGAACAATACTAATCTCTCTCTCTCTCTCTCTTTCTCTCACACACACACACACACACACACACACAAAGTCTAATATGTTTTGGGGAGAATCAGCCCACTTGGGCCTTATAGAATAAGAAATTATAGAGAGAAGTGCTGTTTATTAATAACTAGGATGAAAATTTACCTGGTTTTTGAAGGATGGTTGGATTTAAAGAGGGAATTTTGTGAGCTGAATCTGAATTGATTTGCGTCTATTCAGTTAGGAGACTAGCGTTGTAGAACTAAGGGCTGATCAGAGTAGTAGCATGAAGTAAGGACTAAGGGAGAGTGGGACCATAATGCGAAGAAACAAATAGGACCAACTGAGGCTTGGGAAACTTTTGATTACATTAGCTTTTAACTTGTAACAGGTACACAGGTGTACAAAAAAAGATGTAGAAATTCTAAGTGAGTGCAATTGGCTAGTAAGCGTTTGTCTCTCTCTGTAAGGCCCTGGAATTCTACTTGGTTTTGTTTTAAATTTATTTCTCCAAATGATCTATAATCAAAAGAGGATATTCTGATAGTTTTTGCTTTTCTGTATGTGACTCAGTATAAGTTTGGGAAATGAAATTGGATGTGTTACTTTATTTATATTTAACTTAGAATATATTGTGAATTAGCATTTTTTCCTGAAGCATCTTTTTTTAACTAATTCTTCATTATCATATTTGTTTTACTTCTTAGGATTTGATTTCTTCAAGCTTTTGTCCAGTCAGACATTTAAAAATGACATCCAAACAAGAAATAATGAGTGACCAACGCTTTAGGAGGGTTACAAAAGACCCAAGATTTTGGGAAATGCCAGAAAAGGATCGAAAAGTCAAAATTGACAAGAGATTTCGAGCAATGTTTCATGACAAAAGGTTCAAGTTGAATTACGCTGTAGATAAAAGAGGACGCCCCATCAACCACAGCACTACAGAGGACTTGAAACGTTTTTACGAGCTTTCAGATTCTGATTCAGATCTATCTGATGAAGATGTTAAAGCATTGAACCAAAAGAAGATGAAGAAGAAAAAACCCCAGACTAACAAGAAAATAGAAACAAAAAATTTAGTTGAGGAGAAAAAGAAAGAAACCAAGAAAATTAATCAAAAGGATTCTGGAGATAAAAATGATTTAGATAACTCTGACAGAATTCAGAAAACGAAAAAGTCATGCAAATCTAAGAAGGTAGATTCAAAAATAAGTCCCAAGAAAGACACAGAAGAATTTACACAAAAAAGTGCAACAGAGAAAAAAAGCATTGTTCAGCATTGCACAGACTCATGTCCCAGAGGAAAACTAAGCACAGGAGACTTGGGCCCCTCTGAAATTGTGAAATCTCCCAAAGTCAAGTACTCTGAGACAAGAAGAGAAATGCAATCAGGTTGGTTGGAAAGAATTATAGGTTCTTTGATACTACATTATTTATTTTTATACTGATTTTTTTTTAAAGGCATATATAGTATTTTCATAGTATAATGGGAATGGTCAAATGCTTATTTGGGAGCATAAAGCTGTGAAAGAAAAAAATGCCATATAATGATTTTTAATTTTTTATTTGGTGCTATAATGGCTAGGAGAGAAAAACGAGGCTAAACAATGATTTTGATTTGTGTTAGGCACTAGTAAGAGCTATATTCTTTAACCAGATAAAGTGTTATATGTTGTCATCAATGGTAAGAGGAGGTGTGTCTGAAGAGGGCAGGTAGAGTTGTGTATTCATCCATCTTTCATTCATTCAACTACTTTTAGTAACTAGTATGTGGCAGGTAGAACATGAATAAGACATGGTTCCCCATCTTGGGGCTACTGGTAGCTTATATGATGCCTGTGCAAATTAGAAAAGGCTATGCCCTTTTGGATACATAGAGCTTCTAGAGTTCATAGTTTGGTAAGGGACAGCATCTGTGAATGAAGCAGTAGGTTTATTCCCCCTGAGTAGACATAGCACCTCTGCCAGGTGAATAGCTTGTTGAGTGGATTTCATGTTGATTTCAGCCCTTCCTAAGATCCTGTATTGCACATAAAAGCCTGCTAAACTCTGCAGTGGCACCAGCCTAAAGTAGCACTGTCCCATAAAAAATGTGTAATTTTGAATTTTCTAGTTGACACATTAAGTAAAAAAGGTGAAATTAATTTTATTAACATAATCTGTTTAATACATCAAAAAATTGTTTCAATGTGTAATCAACTTAAATTTTAATGGCATAGTTTGTGTTCTATTTTCATACTAATCTGAAGTATAAAATTTGGACGAGCCACATTACAAGTGCTCACTTGCCACATGTGGCTGCTGGCTATATACGGGACACCACAGATCTAATTGGAAGAAATTAGATCTGTAATATAATAAATAACAGCAAGTGCCATAAAAGTGTTTAGCAGAGGGCTATGGGAATTCAGAGGAAGAGGTCACTCAAAGTATGGTAACCAGAGAAATTCTTTTTTTTTTTTTTTTTAAGATTTTATTTATTTATTTGACAGAGAGAGAGATCACAAGTAGGCAGAGAGGCAGGCAGAGAGAGAGGAGGAAGCAGGCTCCCTGCTGAGCAGAGAGCCCGATGCGGGGCTGGATCCCAGGACCCTGAATCATGACCTGAGCTGAAGGCAAAGGCTTAACCCACTGAGCTACCCAGGTGCCCCACCAGAGAAATTCTTAGGGGAAGTACCATAGGGTTTGGAAAAAGTAAATTGAGAGACCAGAGCATTCTATATAGAAAGGACTTTTTGAGCAAAGATATGGTTAGATATGTTCAGAAGCGATCAGTATTCCCATTTAAATAGATAATAAGGTCTCTGAAGGGGTAAGTGGGTAATACAACTAGAAATGGTTGTTTGGAACTAAGAAACATCTGTTCTGGTTCATGCTTACTTGTTTACTGAGCTTATTAAAATTTGGTGTCACCTCCGATAGCAAGAAATTTTGAGTGTTGGTGTTGCCTGTTATTTATGTTGTTAACTGAAAATTGGTATTCAGATGAGCAAAAGGCTGGCCTCTATTAAAAGATCCAAGGAAGATAGGCATTGGGAAAAAGTCAGAGAGGACTTGACAGGCTATCACATTTGAAAGATAGAAGATATCAGGCAGTGGATAGAATTCTAGATAGCAGGGACTAGGAGGTTAGAATGGGATCTCGTTCCACTTGTAGTGGAACCAGGAAGCAAACTGAGGTATAGGGAGAGGGATAGGAGTTTGGTTACTGAAATTGGAGATAAGATCGGAATAGGAACAGCAGCAAGGTTTGTTTGATGCTGAGTTCGTGAGGTAAGTTAGTCTAGCATCCTTTAAATTTCACTTGATTTAGGGCACTGGATTAATAAAACATATCCATATAATTCTTTGGATTGATTTTACAGAATCTTTTTGCATATATTTTTTTAATTAAAAATTTTCAATAAGCTTGAGAAATTAGGATAGATTAATCAAGAAACAAGGCTAAAGTGATTTATGTGAGGATATACAGAGGTGGACCTGCAACTCAAGTCTTTGAAAAATCTTTCTACTGCATCATGTTGCTTCCAGTAGTTTACATCAGTTCCACAGTCTAGAAAGGCATTATGTAATAAGTAGGGATTAGTGACTTTATATGTAAACATCTTTTGTTCATTATTCATTGGTTACCAGCAACTACTGTGTGCAGAGAGGTGGTTTTTTTGTTTGTTTGTTTGTTTTTAAGATTTTATTTATTTGAGAGAGAGAGATCACGAGCAGAGGGGAAGGGGTAGAAGGAGAAGCAGACTCCCCACTGAGCAGGGAGCTCGATGTGGGACTCCATCCCAGGACCCTGGGATCATGACCTGAGCCGAAGGTAGATGCCTAACCTACTGAGCCACCCAAGCACCCCTGCAGAGAGCTTTTTAAATGCTACAAGGTAAAGGTGATGTGAAGAGTGCAGTTTGGTATTATGTGTCATAAATGTTGATGCCCAGCACTTGCACTCCTAAGAACTTATTTTAAGTAAATAATTGCACATTTGTGCAAAGAATGTGCATCTTAGGGCCACCTTGGTGGCTCAGTCATTAAGCGTCTGCCTTCAGCTCAGGTCATGATCCCGGGGTCCTGGGATGGAGCCCCGCATCGGGCTCCCTGCCTCACCAGGAAGCCTGCTTATCCCTCTCCCACTCCCCCTGCTTGTATTCCCTCTCTTACTGTCTTTCTCTCTCTGTCAAATAAATAAATAAAATCTTAAAAAAAAAAAAAAAGAATGTGCAGCTTAGCATTGTTTTTAAAATTTAAAAGTAATATAAATCATTAGGGACTCGATTAAATTGTGATATACCCAAACATGTTTATGATATATGAAGTTTTAAAAAGAAGTTACAAAATAGTATAAATAAACGGTATGATTAGCTACTTAAAAAAAAATTAGTGGGTACATCATAGTAAACAAATTTAGGGAATTATGTACCAAAACATCCAGCTATCTTTGAATGAAAAATTATGGTCATTTTTTATTTTCTTAATTAAACCATATTTTCTTAATTTTTTGCAACGAGCATTCATTACTTTTATAATTGGAGGGAGGCAATAAAGCATATTTTTTAAAAGTAGTTAGGTAAGTACTGTTTACAGTTATTACTAGAGCAGTACCATCCAGGAATAGAGATAATATCACATTATCTAGCATTATACATGGTGGACTCTGAGCAAATATTTACTGAATGAATCAATACTCTGAATGTACTTGATGTTGTCAAAAATATTAAAATACTAGGTCTTTTTTAAGTCTTGCGTATATCAATGTATTATACAACCCAGAGTGTGATATGTGTACCATTGTCATATGTGAAAACAGCATATGTGAGAAGATACCTAAACTTTTTTATGTTAATAGTTATGTATTTGTTTGAACATCTTAGGAAAAAATGTAAACCACTACATTACATCTGTGACTTCAGAGATATTTAGAACAAAGATTTTGTTTTTAACTTAAATTCAGTTTAGTGAAAAACAGTGAAATGCAAAAATCATTTAATGATATAATAATGACTGATGCTTGAGAAATACTGATATTAGATAAAGCTAAATCCCCAAGGTGTTATTTCTGAGCATAGTGCTTAAAGGTGAATTGTGATGCTTTCCTTGTAGTAACTTCCTTTCACTATTGTGGTGGCGTTTTTCTGATCCCATATGCAGAACTTACGATGATGCATCTTTTTTGGCTTTTTCACATCTACTGGCTTTTTTTTTATGTTCCCCCCTCTCTTATGGTACTAAAATAAAAGCCCATTTCTTTTACTCCTAGCAGAACTCTTTTTCCTTTAGCCTCAGGGCAAAGGATATCTTCCTGAAGCCTTTCTTACCTCTCTACAGGCAAATTTAGATGTCTCTTCCGTGTTACTTTAGAACATAGCTTCATAAATCAGCAAACAATTTATTTTTGTTTATAAACCCATCAAGAGCATGAGATCATGTTACAAGTCATCTCCCTTTTCCCTTTCCTGAGCTCAGTGCATTTTACATAGTAGATGATAAATATTTGGTCAATGAATGACTATTATGAGATTATAGGACCAAGAAAAAAACTAAGTTCGATTTTCATTCCAAGTGTTAAGCTTTTAAAGTTTTTTTTTAATTCTGCAAGCAGAGCCTGTAAGCAGAAACGTAAGTTCCAATTTAAAGGTAAATAAAATGTGTAAGATACTGTATATCAACATACACACATACCCACAGTAGAATCATATGCTTGCTTTAGAAATAGAAAATGAGTTTTTTTCAGTTATGTGGGTTAAAAAAATCCAACTTAAGTAAAAATAGTCTCTTTTCATATATCGCTAACCATAGTTAGTTACTAAATTAAAGATATAGCAGGAAACTTACTATTTTGCTCTGCATAGGTGATCTCATCCACATCACAACTTTTTTTTTTTTTTAAGATTTTATTTATTTATTTGACAGAGACACAGCGAGAGAGGGAACACAAGCAGGGAGAGTGGGAGAAGGAGAAACAGGCTTCCCATGAAGCAGGGAGCCCGAAGTGGGGCTCGATCCCAAGACCGTGGGATCATGACCTGAGCCAAAGGCAGATGCTTAACGACTGAGCCACCCAGGCGCCCCCCCCACACATCACAACTTCTATTATTACTACACATGAATGAGTGAAAATTTTTATCGCCAGCGTGCAACTTTTCAGAGCCGTAGACTCAGAGAGCCAGCAGCCGCCTTGACATCTCCTCTTACGTGGTCCAAAGGCACTTCAAATTCAGCATATTGAAAACTGAACTCATGATCTACCTCTACCAAACAGCAAACTGGTTCTTTTCCAACATCACGTTTATCTATCCAGTTAGCTAGCTGGCTCTGCACGCCAAGAAGCTAGGACTCATCTTTGGTGTTTATAAAACTTCCGTGTCCCATACCAGGCCTCTGTCACTAATTACTGTTCATTTTATCTCCTGACTCTGCAACTCTGAAGTGAATCCATTCACGTCTTTCTGTCTCTTTCTAACAGTTTAGTGCTACCTTCATCTCTTGCTAGGAGTATTGTACTATACTTCTGATTCTATAGTCACATCTGCCTTTGACTCCTTCTAGTCAATTTTCTATAGTGTAGTCAAGTGTTCTCACTATACAAATCTGATGATGTCCCTCTTTCTGAAAATAAAACAGTGGCTTCTCATTGCTTTTATGACAAAGTCCAAACCTTCTACATAGTTTTTCGGAAGCATGGCCCCTATCTCACTCTTCAGTTTAATTTCTTAAATTAAATTCTTAAATTTCTTAAATTAATTCCTTAAATTAAATTAAATTCCATCTGCAATCCAGATATTCTTTTTTTT